>JAOTQJ010141701.1:0-37419 GCA_025642045.1 Solanum sejunctum
ACAGGGTATTCAGGCCATTCTTGAATGTTTTTGTGATAGTATTTATAGATGACATTTTGGTATATTCAAGATCAGAACGGGACTATGCAGATCACTTGTGATTGGTATTACTGACTCTTTGTGGTTGACAGTTGTATGCCAAATTTTCTAAATGCAAATTTTGGCTGAAGTCAGCGGTGTTCTTGGGCTATATTGTATCTGATGAGGGAACAAGGGTTGATTCACAAAAGATAGAAGCTGTGAAAGATTGTCCAAGACCCACAACACCCACGGAAGTTTCGAGCTTCTTAGGTTTGCCAGGTTATTACAAGAGGTTTGTTGAAGGTTTTTCTTCTATTTTTGCACCTATAACCAAGCTGACACATTATGCAAGCAAGTTCCAATGGAATGATACATGTGAAAGAAGCTTCCAGGAGCTGAAAAATAAGTTAACTTCTGTACATTGCGCTAGTACTTTCGGAAGGTACTAAGAGGTATGCAGTGTATTGAGATGCTTCAGGAGTTGGCTTTGGGTGTGTACTGACACAGAATGGTAGGGTAATTGCTTATGCATCCAGGCAGCTATGACCACATGAGAAAAACTATCCAACATATGATCTTGAGCTAGCAGCAGTTGTGTTTGCTTTGAAAATATAGTGCCACTATTTGTATGGAGTTCATGTTAACGTATATACTGATCATAAAAGCCTGCAGTACATCTTTAAATAGAAAGATCTGAACTTGAGACAGCGGTGATGGCTAGAGTTTATAAAGGATTATGACATTGATGTATTATACCATCCAGAGAAGGCAAATGTGGTAGCCGATGCTTTGAGTCATAGTAAATCAAGGGACTTGTATTTGATGCTACAGGTACAAGTGCTAGTAGATCTCCCTAGTAGAAATACAGGATATTCAGCAGTTGTTACTAAGCTCCAGGTTGCTTCGGGGCTTTGTATACGTCTAGAGCTTACGTGTTTTTATTGCACAATTTGTTGAGGCAGGGCCTGTCCTGACCCTTATCAGACATTTTTTTATTTAGAGGCTTTGTAGACTATGTAAAGTAAAGTGTGGTCATGTCTCGTACTCTAAATACCGTGGCCCTAATGGCCTAGTCATATAAGTTAATTTTGACTTGTCATCACTGTTTATCTGCTTTAAGGCATGTCAAAGGTAGAAATCTCTTATAATACGTATAGAAAGCACATAGATACAGGTTGGTTCTCCCGAACCTTATTGGTAACGGATGCCAGTCTACCCTAATGGGACTTTGGGGCATGACAACTTATGTCGAACAATTGGAGGGGGAGAAATTGAGGAAGAGAAGGTGTAATGAGGCCAAGATTCCCTATTTTGATGGTAGGTTCCAAAGTCCCAAAGGTGGTCGATTTCACCAAGGGTAAGAGTCCTCTAATGCTACTAGTGGAAGGCTTGCTAATGACATCCAAAGGTTCCAAGGTGATGGTGGTGTGAGTCTTAATTCTATGCGTCCAAAATTTAGTAAGGGTCATGATGCCCCATGCTTGAGGTATACCGGTACTTGTTATGGTTATGTAGAAATGGGGCATAAGATGGTGGATTTCCCTCATAACCAGAACAAAGGTAAGCTAGGGTTATAATGCATTACCTTTGGGGAGGGGTGGTCAACAAGGTGGTGGCCCAAGGCACAATCGGCTCTATGCACTCAAAGGAAGGCAAAGGGTATTCCCGATGTCATCACTGATATTGTTAAAAGTCTTTGATTTTGATGTGTATGCATTGATTGATCCTAGTGCCACCCTTTTTTGTTACCCCCTTTGTTACCAAAAAGTTTCATGTTGAATCCAAATTATTGTGTGAGCCATATAAGGCGTCTACTTTTGTAGGTGCGTCTATTGTTGCTAGTAGAGTCTATAAAAATTGTCGATTTACATTTTTCATAAATTATTGCCATGCGACTTTGTTTAGTTGGACATATTAGATTTTGACATTATTCTTGGGATGGATTGGTTGCATACATACTATGCCTCTATTGATTGTAGAACCAGTAGGGTCAAATTCTAATTCCCAAATGAACCCCTTCTTGAGTGGGAGAGTCATGACGAGGATAGATTCATCTCATGCATTAAAGCCCATAAGTTGATCTCTAAGGAGTGTCTTTATCATTTTGTGAGGATTAGGGATGTGGAGTCCAAGGCACTTTCTATTGAGTCAGTTTCAATAGTAAATGAGTTCCTAGATGTCTTTCCTAATGATCTTCCAGGTGTCCCTCCCGAAAGGGAAATAGATTTTTGTATAGAACTCCTTCCTAATACTCAACCCATTTCTATTCCTTACATATGGCCCTGGTGGAGTTAAAGGAGTTGAAGGAGAAATTGAGGGATTTGTTGGAGAAGGGTTTTATTAGGAATAGCCAATCACCATGGGGTTCACCAGTGTTATTTGTGAAGAAGAAAGATGGGTCCCTTAGAATGTGTATTGACTATCAACAACTCAATAGGATCAAGTATCTTCTTTCAAGGATTGATGATTTGTTTGACCCATTGCAAGGGGCTAGTCACTTCATTAGGATTGATTGATGATTTGTTTGACCCATTGCAAGGGGCTAGTCACTTCATTAGGATTGATCTTTGGTCTAGGCACCATCAAGTGATAGGGAGGGAGTGTGATATTCCTAAGACGACCTTCCAGACTCGATATGGGCATTATGAATTTGTTGTGATATCTTTGGATTGACCAATGCATTGTCTATCTTCATAGATCTTATGAATAGGATCTTTCAAACCCTACCTTGGTTCGTTTGTTGTGGTCTTTATTGATGATATTTTGATCTATTCACAGAGTGAGGAGGAGCATATAGGTCATTTGAGGGTAGTGCTACAAAGATTGAGGGAAGAGAAGTTTTATGCCAAGTATGAATAATGTGAAGTTTGGTTAAAAGAGGTTGCCTTTCTAGGTCATGTAGTGTCTGGGGATGGTATTAAGGTGGATCCTAAAAAGATAGATGTGATTAGAAATTGGCCTAGACCATTGAGCCCGTCGGATATTAGGAGCTTCTTAGGCTTAGCGTGTTATTATCGGAGGTTTTTGAATAGGTTCTCTTCTGTTACTTCTCCTATGACCAAATTGACTTAAAAGAAATCCAAATATGTATGGACCGATGAGTGTGAAAAGAGTTTCCAAACATTGAAAGATAAGCTTGTGTCCTCTCCTATATTATCACTATCGGAAGGGCTAGAAATATTTGTTGTATATTGCTTCTAGAGTTGGTTTGGGTTGTGTGTTCATGCTAAATAGTAAGGTGATAGCCTATGGTTCTAGACAACTCAAAGTACATTAGAAGAATTATCCTACCCATGTTCTTGAATTAGCCGCCATGGTCTTTGCTTTGAAATTTAGCGTCACTATTTGTATGGGGTGCATATTGATTGTTTACCGATCATAAGAGTCTTGAATATGCCTTATCATCCTCTTAAGGCTAATATGGTGGCGGACGCTTTAAGTAGGGTGTCATTGGGTAGCATAGCACATGTTGATGATGGTGACAAAGGGGTGGCTAGGGAGGTCCATCGATTGGCTAGATTGCAGGTTAGGTTGGAAAAGGTGGATAATAGGGGTGTTGTGGTAGTTGATAGTTCTAATTCTTCATTGGTGGAGGAGGTGAAAGCTAAGCAAGATCTTGACCCCTCTTTCTTAGAACTGAAAACATTGGTAAAAGATGATAAGGTGGAGGTTTTCTCCCAATCGGGAGATGATGCCCTTAGATACCAAGGTAGGTTATATGTACCTTATGTTTATGGCTTGAGATAGAAGATTCTTGATGAGGTTCATGGTTCTTCCTATTCTATTAACGCCGGTTCTACTAAGATTTATAGAGATTTAAGAGAGGTGTATTGGTGGGGAGGTATGAAGAGGTACATTGCCAAATGTGTATCCGGTTGTCATAGTTGTCAACAAGTCAAAGCCGAACACCAAAGGCCAGGTGGCCTATCACAAGACATAGAGATTCCTACTTGGAAGTGGCACGAGGTTAATATGGATTTTGTGGTTAGGTTATCGAAGACTCAAAAGGGTTTTGATTCCATTTGGGTTGTGGTTGATAAGATGACAAAATTGGCTCATTTTTGATCGATTAAGACTACTTATAGGGTTGAAGATTATACTATGTTGTACATTCATGAGTTGGTGAGGTTACATAGAGCTCCTTTATCTATTATATCAAGTCATGGTGCTCAATTTACTTCACATTATTTGAGGTCCTTCCAAAAGGGTCTTGGTACAAAAGTTAAACGTAGTACGACCTTTTACCTTCAAAAGGATGGCCAAGCCAAAATAACTATTCAAACACTTAATGATATGCTTAGGGCTTATGTATTAGAGTCTAAAGTTAGTTGGTCTGATCATCTTCCATTCATTGAGTTTGTCGATAATAATTGCTACCATTCTAGCATCGGTATGGTTAGTTTTGAGGCTCTCTATGGTAGATGTTGTAGATCACCAGTTGGGTTGTTTGAGTTTAGAGAGGTGTCTTTATTAGGACAAGGTATTTTTATGGAGGCTCGTAAGAAGGTTAGGATGATTAGAGAAAGGTTGAAGATGGCCCAAAGTCGCCAAAAGTCCTATGCTGATGTGAGGAGAAGGGATCTTGAATTCAAAGTTTGTGATTGGGTCTATTTGAAGGTGTCACCTATGAAGGGTGTGGTTCATTTTTGTAAGAAGTACAAGTAGAGCCCAAGATATATAGGCCCCGATAAGTTAATAAGGAGGATTAGCAAGGTGGCTTATGAGTTGGAGTTTCTTAGTGAGATGGATTTGGTTCATTAGGTCTTTCATGCATCTATGTTGAGGAAATATGTGGGAGACCCTAATGCTATTGTGCCTCTTGATCTTGTGGGTGTTGTTGAAGACAATTTAACTTATGAAGAGGCTCTGGTTCAGATTTGGATAGACAAGTGAAGAGGTTGAGGAACAAAGATGTGGCTTTCGTTAAGGTACTTTAGAGGAATCAACTAGTCAAAAGTGCTACATGTGAGGCCGAAGAGGACATGCAAAAGTGATATCCTTATCTCTTCCGTTCTACTCAAGCCTAAGGTACTAATTCTAAGTCCTCTAAATAATCTCAAGTCTTAAGTTCAACCCTCATGTCATTGTATACATTTATGTTTAAATTGACAAGTTCATGATGATTTTACACTTATATTGAGATTTTTGAAATGATGTTTAAGTGCATTGTTGCATCCTTTTGTGGGCGCAAATTGTCATGTTTATGTCTCTCATATAACTTTCTTTGATATTCGGTGAAGAACATTCACATGGGGGAGATATTGAAATGACCCCAAAAAGTTCCCAAAAATGTGCCTTGGAAGTGCTCATAATCTTAATTTCCATATATCTAAAAATCCATGCGTTATTTAGAAAATTTGACTTCATATTCTTGTTCAGGGGAAATATTGAGTGGGTGGTGGGTCTAGCACTGATTTAATATCAACCGTAGCAAAATTTAAAAATCGCAAAAATGCGATTTCCAGTGAGCTAGCGCGCCCCAGGAGCGATGCACCAAGGGCGCGCCAGTATGTAATTGTTTGCCCAATTTTTAGTTTTGTCCAAGACTTTTGGGTCTTAGGCCTAAGTCTTCCCATGCATGAAAATATCTATACTTTTAGCCATATTCTACCTTCATATCATACAAGACATTCTCCAGTACTCTCTCAAACCCTTAGACCAATATTTCTCTCAAAATTCAAGTGCCCAAATCTCTCCCGGATCTTATGAAATTCATCCAAGCTTCAAGCCTCCATTCAAATCTTCTTCAAGGAATTCTACAAAGTCAAGGTATGTGTCACGCCCCAATGTCCTATTAGGGTCAACTGGCACCCGTTGCCGATAAGGCTCGGGAGAACCAACCTATAATTATGCGCTTTTTATATATACTATAAGGGGTTTCTGCATTGGACATGCCTTTAAGAATATAAATAGTGATAAAAAGCCAAAAGGAAATGCATATGACTAGGCCATTGGGGCCACGGTATATAAAGTATGAGTCATGACCATACTTTACTTTACATAGTCTACAAAGCCTCTAGATAAAGAAAAATATCTGATAAGGGTTGGGATAGGCCCTGCCTCAACTATCTATACAATATAAACATATAAGTAATAGACATGCAAAGCTCCAAAGAAACTTGGAGCTTGGTAACCACACCTGAATGTCCTGTACTCCTACTGTGGAGATCTACTAGCACCTGTACCTGTAACATGAAATGCAGGTCCCCATAAGGGACGTCAGTATAAGATAATGTACTGAGTATGTAAGGCAGGATATACTGTATATGAATAACAATTTAAAAGAAACTGTACACTAGTACAACATAAGAGACCACCTTTAGTTGTACTGTGGGATTATGTACTTTATGTTCTTTATATAACTTTACCTTTACTGTAAAATCTGTGCACAACTGTAAAACAAATAACCAACTAATCAGTGGTGAAACTGTATCGGGTTCGTCCCTGGCTAGGTTATACTCAACCCCTTGGGCTACCCCCCATTGATAGGTTCGTCCCTGGCTAGGTGCTATCTCCACCCCTCTGGCTACCACCTATCAAAAACTATATACTTTATCTTTTAATTACCTTTAATATAATTCTTTTGGTGGCCATAATATTAGAGTTGTAGGACTGTATACGTAGTATGTGACATATGGATAATCACACAAGATAACAAGATAATGAAAAGAGTACATTACACAAATGATGGAATGCATATGAAATGGAACAACTCGTGAACTTTATTTCGTAACAAGAATTCATGTAACTTGGTATTTAAACATGTATGCAGTTTTGAAGGTGACTATGTATGGAATCATATGAACATTTACAAGAGTGGGGACATGGTTAATAGTGGTGTCGGAGTTGACAAATGCCTTTATGTACCAAGAAGAGATCTATGTTTCATGCCAAGTGATACAAAATCAAGTAACCTTACATACCTCATTGTATGACCTCGTTACTACCTCAAGATAATCTTCCCTTCCTCTAAATACTTATCTACAACATAGTAAGTGATAAAACTAGCATTAATAGCCAATAGATACCTTGGCATCCCAATTACATAACAAAACAACACACGGGCAGCAAGCGGGTGTTTATAGACCCGAACGTATTCCTTTAACTTTTCCATCCCTAATCGTATTTTCTAATACACATTAGCATGTACACATCATATACAACCTGTTTGAATGTCATAACAGTCTTACAACAGCCCACAAAGCACAACAAATCGTAATTCCACACAATCTAAAAATGGATAGCATAACGTTATCTTTCTTTGCTACATTTCGATCTCGACAGCTCCAAACCTATTCCAACTCTAACCAAAATATTTCAGCAATATTTACACATAAAAACAGCCTTTAATCAGTCCCAAAAAAGTAATAAATCAGTCATTAAGTACGTGAGGCAATAGCCTTATATCCATCAGCCCACAAGTTCCAATCAACATGACACTCAAGATAAATCGATAAAACGGGCTTGTTAAATGAAACCAAAATCAGGGTAAAAACTTTAGGATAATATCTATAACTCAAACCATGATAAGAAAATCAACTTCTCTTCATAATACAACCCACAAACTATAGAAAGATCACTAAGACAAAAGACAATTATTCAGCAACTTTCTCAACATAAGATGTCTCAAATTTCCAGCACAACATACTAGCATATCCTTCTTGTTTTCCATAATAAAACCATACTAAACACATGTGTAAACTTAGTTACCACTTACTTCAAGGTATAGGGATTATCGAAGAACCCTAGAAGTCCCTTGTTTTCTGCTTTACAAGGTTGAGAAAAATTGAGAGAAAGTAGAGAGAGCAATCTGATTTTTTGTGTCCAAGTTGAGAATGAATTGTGGAGCTGCTTTGGAGCCCTTTATAAAGAGGTATTTGGCTGACCTTACCTTTCATTTTGGACCACCTCATACGACACATTATCAATCTGGTTATCTACCAGCTTGGCCCTCACACTTGGTCCTAAATGGGTCTCCAAGTTGATGGGCTTGGGCTGCCTATTTTCAATTTTCTCTTCACTTAGTTTTGGGTCCAATTAGCTAAGTGGGTTTTGGTGTACTTAGGCCTTTTTGATATTCTCATTTACCTGATAATATATCCCATTTATGTTACTAAAACATGGGCCAAATTACACCCTTAACACGGACTTTATTCATAATCAAACTTGGACAAATTCGACGTTGAGCCTCGTCTCCGTTTAGGTAGGAAATTTAAGCTAAGCAAGTAGGTGACTCACCTGCAATCTTACTAAGTCCTACAAGCACCTCAATTATCTTACTTTATTTAAGGCTGTAATCTACTCAATTTGACACAAAAATGTGTACACTTGACCCTCCTTAGCGTTAGATGCATATATAGCCCATTAACACAAGATTCAAGTCTTTTGAAAATTAGCGCTAATTCGACCAAACCATGTCATATTTCATTTGAATTATACTAGTAGTGTAAGGTGTAGGGTGTTACAGTATGTGTATTTCAACCATCGAGTTCTTTCACCCATAGTGTCCAAGCTTCCTTTTTACCTGAATTGCATGATTGTAAGTTGTTATATTTATAGGTCTGATTATTATGAAGTTGACTATGAATTATGTTGATGTTTCATAAACTTGTGACTATTTGAGCATGTTTTGAGCTATAAATCTATGGTCCATTGGTTGATTTGATGAAGGGTTTTGATGTATATTGCATGAGGACATTACCAAGTATTGGTGGGTGATTTTACATTGGATTTTCTTACATAATTTCCATCTTGAATTACATGATCTTACGCTAGCCTTACATACCCACCAAGTGATTGATAAAATGTCCGATTTTGGATTCTTGAACTATTGATGATCCATTGCATGACCTATGACTTGAGTGACTATATGATGATGAAAGAAAGATATTTATATGATGATTTCATGAAAAGTATCTATTGTGATGAAAGTTGACCAATTGCCTGGTTTGGGGGGTAGTAGGCCCGAACTACCACATTGAGGGGTCTATACCTCATTCATCTAGGTCGGGGGGTGGTAGGCCCATGCTACCATGTTGAGGGGTAAATACCTCAATTGCCTAGCTCGGGGGGTGGTAGGCCAATGCTACGAAATTGGGGCGGGGGTATATACCTCAATTGTCTCACCAAGGAGGTAGTAGGACTTAGTTATGTAATTCACACATAATATGTTCTATATAAGCATGTATTTCTTCAAGTATCATTCATTCATGTCATATTGCTAATATTCTATCTCTTGCTTACGATATTGTATTTTTCCATGTGCCTATCTGTTGTTGCATTTCATCCTACATACTTAGTACATTCAAATGTACTAACGCATGCTCTATGCCTATATGATTTTACCATGTAGGGACCGGAGCACTGATTGATCCTTCTCCTCCTCGTGGCTAGTATTTCTAATCAAATCTAGTTGGTGAGTCCACAATACTGGGGACAATGACTTTGAACTTATGATATGTATTAAGACTCTCTTCCCTTTATTGTATACTTATGACTATGAGGGTGAGCCCGATTGCTTGTCTTGGCCCCCACTCTTGTCTATGTAGTAAAGGTATTATTGGACAAGTTATGCAATTATTTTATGAGTCCTGACTCTCTGGATTTAATGATATATTATGTTATGAAAGGCTTTCCCTTTGTCCCTTTTGCCCTTATTTCTACTCTTCTTAATGTTGTTTAATGCTTCCATGACCATGGATGTGTAATGATACATTAAGAGGCTTGTTTGGGGTTCCTTCGGGTTCCCCATTCATCATGTCATGTCTAGGCCTTAGGCTTGGGTTGTGACCATTGGTTGAAGGGTCTTAAGTACTATCGTAAGTTGAGATTCAGAGAAAGTTTATAAGGGTCCAAAATGTTATCAGACAATACCCCCCCTCTTATAACCCATGGAATGTACCATGACCAGTAATCGAGGTCTCGTGATTCTGTCTAACAGGTCTTTTAGGAAGGCCAAATTCATCCTTTCTAATTTTCTAAGTCTAAAATACATCTTTTAAGCCCTCAAAAGACCCTTTTTCATCCTTACACAACCCTAATTCACTCCATTCTCCCTCATTCTCAAACATCCTAAAGTCTAAACCCATCCCAAGCACTCTCAAGTTTCTTCACGACCCTTAAAAAAGAGTCCACGCTAAGGTCTTGGATTTCCTACACTCATCGAAAACATTTTAATCCCCAATCATACTAAGGTAAGTGGGTTTTGATTTGTGGGGACCTTTCCTCCACAAATCTCTACATCCTCTTCCTCATTTATTTTCAAGTCATGGAAAACTTATGGAAATTTTATGAACTCTTTCACATGATTATATTATGAAGTATTTTGGGATGTTTCATCTTTGCATGTTATTATGCAATGTAATTCCATGTGGAACCATGATTTAAATCAGGGTGTGATAATGCCCTAGCCATGTTTTCTTATACCTTTGATGGGTAGTTTCTAATAATTTATAAGAGATTCTATGTTACTCCTCTCATGTCATTTACTCATGAATTGCATGGTTATAAAATTAGTACAAGATCCCACCATGATTTGATTAAAGATGTATGCCAAGTTCTTATGTAATAAATTTCTTATGATATATATGTAAAGCATATTGAGACTAATAAGAGGGATAACAAGTATGCTATGAGCACATGAGCATGATATGAATAACAAGAATTATGTAAAGCCCTATCACTATGCTATAAGCTATGTTAATGAGCAACTCCAAGAATGAAATTACAGTGTTTTGAAGTTATGAACAATATGACTATGATTTAATTCAAGTATTCTGTAGGTTTATGACCTATAATTGAGGAAGACCTTGGTAGTATCTCATTGGCCCTAAACATTGTGCTACCATAGGTTCATGCTATTAATTTCCTTAATTAGCTTATACCTACCAAAAGTACAATACTATAAGGTAAGGATAATTGATGACACCTACCGAAGAGGCTATGCTGTCAACTAAGGGGTATATGAAGACACTTTCAACAAGACCATGACATAAGGTGAGTGTTTGGTTTACCTTGGAAAAGTAGATCACTGCTTGTTTGGTGTAGAGTGAACACTGAAATACTAAGTAGTAGCTCGCTTGGTCTTATATTTCAGTTATGGTCCTCTCCCACCTTGGTATGATATATCTTTTGACTTGATGATTCTTCATGCATATTTCGACTAAGTATCTATCATTCATTGCTATTGAGCTTGTACCCATTGTTCATGATTGTGCATATAATTTAATTATGGCTTATGTTCTTTGGTACATTTGCACCCTGCTTACTTGTATATTCCAAGTACTAATACATATATTTCCCTACATGATCTAACCATATAGGGATAAAAGCTCCTATCCATCCTCCTTCTCCATGCGGCTAAGTGGTTCGGTCGATGATTTTCTATTGGCGAATCCTCTACATCCTAGGGCAATATCCACTTACTTTAATTCTTACTTAAGACTTGTGTATTCATGAATATTTCTCTTTTGAGCATGAGAATGAGAGATGTCTTGGCCCCCGTTCCACTCCTTGTTAGAGGTGTTGTCGGATATAGACATGGATATTGAAATGCCCTAAAAGTGCTCCAAAAATGCCCATAATCGTAATTTCCACATAACTTAAAATTCGTATGTGATATTAAAAATTCAACTTTATATTCTTGATCAGGAAAAAAATTGAGTGGAAAATGGGTATAACTCAGATTTTAGACGACCCATATCAAAAAATTATTTTTGCAAAATTTTTCAGAGACAGAGAGGGTACGCGATGGCTTCGCAGCACAGACCTATCGCAGAGCAGTGTTAACACTTCCTTAATTTCTATTTTGCCCTAAGGGCATTGGGGTCATGGACCCATGCCCAGTTATGTGTGAAAACATCTATACTTAACCATTTTCAACTCTATATCACTCAAAACCCTCTCTAAAATCTCTCAACTATTTTATCAAAAATTTCCATCTAAATTCAAGTGTCTTAAGCTTAATTCTGAATCTCAAGAACTCCATTCAAGCTTCAAGTCTCTTTCAAGTTTACATTAAGAAATCCTAAGTTTAAGGTATTTGGGTTTCATCCGTTGGGCCTTTTCACCCATGGAGCCCAATCCTCCTATTTTATGAAGATTGTATGTTTTCAAGTTGTATTATCTATGAGTTTCTTTTTTATGGATTATGATTATAAATTATGTTTGAATTTTATGAAATATTGATATATTATGCATGAATATATATTGCAAGCTTATACCATGATTTGATTATATCTATTGAGACTATGCATGTTCTGAGTTATGAAACTATGATCTATTATGAGACTTGATGATGGCTTTCAAAGTACCCTACATGAGGGTTTTATAGTATGTTGGTGGCTTGATTTCAAATCAATTTATTCACTCTATTTCATTCTTAAATTGCGTGATTTTGGACTAACATCATGAACCCACCATGTCTTTGATAAAATGCTTTTTCAAGGATTCTTAAAGTTATTGATAATCTATTGCATGATTTATGAGTCAAGTGACTTCATGATGATTTTGGGCTTTCAAAATGTATTGAATTCATGAACATGTCTATGATATTGTAATTGTCAAACTAAGCCCTTTTTCAAAGATTTTACCTTTTGTGGGCTTTTGATATTAATGCAAGGGAAATATTTTATGATAATCTATTTTTTTGTTTTAAAGTTAGGCTCACCATTAAAGGTCAAAGACATTTTTAGAGCTACTCATGTCATGTTTTCATGTTTCTCACAAGTTATTAAAGTATGATTATTTTGATTATTTCATGGGATTAGGCTTAGCACCGATGGATAGGATGTGGCATGGCCATCTCCATGGGTTCATATTGCTTTCCTCAAACTATGTGCCAACATAGAAGTATACTTTACCCTTGCTTTACTAGTAAATCCATTTAGTGAACTTCTTAATGAAATTCACCCTGAAATAGGATGAGTTCCCATAAAGGGGGTTACTTTTCCAAAATGGGACTGGCTCCTGTAAGGTGAAGTACGGTCTACCTTGGCAAGTAGACCACCTCTTTACCAATGAGGGATAAATATCAGGATTCCAAGTTGTAGCTCGCTTGGTCTTATTCTTTGTTGGTTGAGGTCTCTTCCCACATTTGTATCATGTTCTATGCTAGTTCAATAATTTATAAACATGTTTTACTTCAAGCATTGATCATGCATGCCACATTGAGATTATACTTATCTATTGCCTATTTCTATGCATTTTGATTATATTGGCTTATGTCTTGTTAATGTATATCCTACAGACTTATTACATTCAAATGTACTAACTCATACATTATGCCTACATGATATCACCATGTAGGGACCGAAGCTCCCCTTGATCATTCTCCATGTGGCTAGTGAGATATCCAAAGATAAGCTGGTGATTCCTCAAGTTTGAGGACATTATCTACTTTTTCTTACTATCTCTAAGACTTCTTTATGTTGGAAATTTGACATTATCAGGGTGAGCTGAAATGACCCCAAAAAGTGCCCAAAAACATGCCTCAGAATGCCCAAAATTTTGATTTCTTTGTATCTAAATATCCATTCATTATTTCAAAAATCTTACTTCATATTTGTGATCAGGTGGTCCAAGTTAGGTGAAAAAGGGTCTAACATCGATTTAAGAGCAGAAGAATAGTAATTATAAATTTTTAAGGGACAAATTCCAAAGGGCTTTCCACGATGCCTCGGTGATGCACATTGGGCACGCCATAGTGTAAAATCATCTCCATGTCCTCTCCGCAATGTGAAGATGTGTTTTTGTTCACCTGGCAGTTTTTAAGTGTGGCCCAAAATATTTTAAGTGTTGGGCCCAAATTTTCTAGACGTAGTTTTATCCATATTTAGTCTTATTTCACCCTCATAACACCCAAAAATATTCCCCAATATTTTCCCAAACACTTAGACTCATTTCTAACCTTAAATTTAAGTTCCAAACTCAATTCCAATCTTAAGGATTTCTTCAAGGTCCTCACCCAAGCTTCAAACCTCCATTAAAGGCTTCTTCAAGAACTTTACAAAAGCTAAGGTATGTGGTGTTGAATCATTGGGTCCTTACAACCATGGTGCTTGAACCCTCTTTTACTTAATATTGCATGATTTAAAGTTGATTATACATGTGGGTCTTGTATATTGAGAAATTTACTACACAATGATTTTAGTTCATTTAAGTATGATTGTTTTAGCATGTTTTGAGCTTCAAATCTTGGATCTAATGCTGGAATTGATGAGGGGTTTTTATATGAATATTTTGGGTATGTTGCAACGTGTTGATTAAAGGTTTTACCACTAATTTTTTTGCATGATTTTTTCTCTAAATTGCATGCTCTTTTACCCCCATTACACACCCGCCAAATGTTTGATAAAGTATCCGGTTGTGGTTTCATGAGGAATTGAAGGTTCACAGCATGAGATATGATACTTATGATATTTTTAATGATGAAATGAGCTTATGGACATGATGTATATGTATATTTTATATAATGTATTGTATTAGACTATGTCCGGTCCGGGGACATAAGTGCCTGGACGACCATGTAAGGTGTGAGTACCTTGCCACCAGGGTATTCGAGTGTGAACAACATCAACCATGTGAGGGGTGTAATACCTTGCCACTAGGGTGTCCTTGTGTGAATGAAATCAACCATGTGAGGGGTGTAGTACCTTTCCACCAGGGTGTCCGAGTGTGAATGACATCAACCATGTAAGGGGTGTAGTACCTCGCCACCAGGGTGTCCGGGTGTGAACGACATCTCCCATTCAAAGTTGCAATTCTAGCTTGGTCTATTCTACACATATGATATCTTACATAACCATGATTTACCCTAGCAAGTTTTGCTTATACATCGATCATCATGCCATATTGCTATATTATGCCTATTGTCCAATGTACACATTTTTGCTATGGAGCTTATTTACTATTGCATTGTATTTCATACTTAGTACATTCAAATGTAATAATACATACTCTTGCCTATATGATATCACCATATAGGAATCGGTACCCGAGTTGATCCTCCTCCTCCTCGACGTGACTAGATGGTGCTATCACATGCTTGTTGGTTAGTCCTCTATTTTGGGGAATACGGTTTATGTCTTCCCCTATTATCTATGTTTTGAGATACTATATTATGTTATATTTGATTATGAGGGTGAGCCAGTTAGCTTGTCTTAGCCCCCGCAATATCTATGTATTAAAGGTGCTTGTTGGACATGTTGTGTATTTATGTATGAGCTTTGACTCTTGACTCTTGATTATGACATTTATACAAGCTTTACCTTAGTCTTATTGCCCCACTCATAATCTTTATGTCTTTGTATTCTTCCACGACCAAGGATGTGTAATGATAAGTTAAGAGGCTTGTTTGGGGTTCCTTTGGGTTCCTCATTCACCATGTCATGTCTAGGCCTTAGGCTTGGGTCATAACATGAGCCCAGAAAGTGTGTTGGACCCCACTCCAATTCTATATTTAGAGGTATTGTTGGAATATTATGATGTATTTATGCTATAAGCTTGACTCTTTATGCTTTTATGATATCAAAGACTTCCCTTAGTCCCATTTTCTCTTATTTATATCTCTTGTTGTTATTTTGCCTTCATGACCAAGGATGTGTGATTGATATGCTAAGAGGCTTGTTTAGAGTTCCTTCAGGTTCTCCATTCGCCGTGCCACATCTAGGACCTAGGCTTGGGTCATGACAAACTTAGTATCAAAGCACTTTGTTGTTGATGGTCCTGGAATCCAACACAAAGCTTCAATTTAATTCTTATTCATAGTTGTGAAGCATACCAAAGCTATCAGTAAGAGGCTATAAGGAGTTTTAGGAAATATTTTCCTTCTTCATGATCTATGTCATTCTATAGAAGTTAAGCTAAGCCTTTTTCCAAAAAAATGTTCTTGCTATTCTAGATCATGCCAATTCCGGGAAGAAGAAGAGCCTGTACACTCGAGGAGCAACCACCTCGTCCCGCTCCTCAAGCTCCACTAGAAGGAGGGGTAGGCCAAGATGAATACTGAGATGTTATTACAATTTTGGCTCATGCTATGACCAACCATACCAACAAAGGGGTCCAACCCCCTCATGCTCCTATTCCAGCCTCAAGTGTGAGGGATTTTGCTTGGATGAATCCACTGTAATTCTATGGGCCCAAAGTCGATGGGGTTCCCCAAGAATTCATTGATGTAGTGCATAAGGAGTTGTCCATTATGGAGGTTACTTCATAGGAAAAAATGGAGTTGGTGGCCTACCAACTCAAAGAGGCTTAAATTTGTTTTGCTCAATGAAAGATGGAGAAGGGGAATGATGGTGCTATCCATTGGAAGGAGTTCAAAGACACTTTTCTCAACCAATTCTTTCCTATTGAGCTAAGTGAGGTGAATATGATGAAATTTATGAATCTTAAACAAGGCTGCATGAGTGTGAGGGAGTATGCCCTCAAGTTCAACTAACTCTCCAAGTATGCTTCACAATTGGTTGTCGAGCCTAGGTCAAGGATGAATAAATTTATGTTGGGTGTATCCGACTTCCTTAATGAGGAGTATAATACCCCGATGATAGTAAGTAATATGGATTTGTCCCATCTCATGACTTATTCTGAATAACTATAGAGGGAAAATCTTAGAAAAAGAAGAAGTGGTGAGTCCAAGAGGGCTTGATTTGAAGGTGGGTTTTGAGGCTCTAAGGGTGGCCGATTTCCTCAAGGCCACAAGTTCCAAGGCCAAGGGTCATCCAATCCTTCCAACAAGTAGTTTACCAATGATATAGTGCCTAATCAAAGATTCCAAAGTGGTAATGGAGTAATGGTAAAACCTAGATGTCCAAGGTGTGAAAAGAATCATAGTTATCACTGTTTGAGAAATTCAAATGCTTGCTTTGGTTGTGGTGAAGTTGGCCACAAGGTCATTGATTGTCCTCATTGCTCAACCCAACGTTAGAGATAGTCGTCCTCAAGGCCAAGGTGCTAGTGGCCAAAGAGGAAGGGGAGGTCAACAAGGAGGTGCTCTAAGGCAAAATAGATTCTATGCCCTTGAGGGAGACAATGAGTTGATGAGGTGTCTGATGTTGTTACCAGTATGTAAAAGGTTTTAATTTTGATATATATATATATATATTGATAGACCCAGGTGCCACTATTTCTTTTATTACTCCTTTTGTTGGCAAAAAGCTTCATGTTAGTCCCGAATTGTTGTGTGAACCTTATAAAGTGTATACCACTTTTGGTGTGTCCATTATTACTAAGAGAGTCTATAGAAATTGTCGCTTGTTCATTTTGCATAAAATCTTGCCTTGTGATTTTGTTGAATTAGATATGGTGGATTCTAATGTCATTCTTGGAATGGATTCGTTGCATGCATATTCTGCTTCTATTGATTGTAGAACCCGAAAGGTCAAATTCCAATTCCCTAATGAGCTTGTCCTTGAATAGGAAAATTGTGATGTGGTGGTCAAGGGTAGATTCATTTCTTGTCTTAAACCCCAAAGGTTAATTTCTAAGGGTCTTCTCTATCATCTTGTGAGGGTTAGGTATGTTGAGTCCAAAGTTCATCCTATTGAGTTGGTTCCGATGGTTAATAAGTTTTTTGATATATTTCTCGATAAGCTTCCTGGCATTCCTCCTAAAAGGAAAATAGATTTTGGTATAGAGATCCTTCTCGATACTCAATCCATTTATATTCCCCCTTACCGTATGGCCCTGGCGGAGTTGAATGAGTTGAAGGAGCAATTAGGGGGTTTATTTGAAAAGGGTTTTATAAGGCCTAGTAAGTTACCTTGGGGTGCACTGGTGTTATTTGTGAAGAAAAAGGATGGATTTTTAGAATGTACATTGATTACAAGAAACTTAAAAGAGTCACCATAAAGAACAAGTACCTTTTACAAAGGATTGATGACCTTTTTGATCAACTTAAGGGGCTAGTCACTTTTCTAAGATTGATCTTCGGTCCGGGTACCACAAAGTGAGATTGAGGGAGTGTGACATCCCAAGATGACTTTTTGGACTAGGTATAGGCACTTTGAGTTTGTGGTTATGTCTTTTGGATTGACTAAATGCACCGGCTATATTTATGGATCTTATGAATAGGGTCTTTAATCCTTACCTTGACTTGTTTGTGGTAGTTTTTATTGATGATATCTAGATTTATTCCTATAATGAGGAGAAGCATGTGGATCACTTGAGGGTGGTGTCATAAATCTTGAGGGAGGAGAAGTTATATGCACAATATGAGAAATGTGAGTTTTGGTTAAAAGAGTGAAATGCCCCGAAAATGTGCCTCTAAAATGCCCATAATCGTAATTTCCATATATCTCAAAATTATTCTATGATATCGAAAATCTAACTTTATATTCATGATCGAGGGAAAAATTGAGTGGGAAATGGGTATAACCCCAATTTTAGAGGACCCCTAGCAAAAAACAATTTTCATAAGTTTATAATTTCCAGAGACGATCCGCGTCCTAGCCATGATGGGCCAAGGGCGTGGAGATGTACATTTTTTCCTTAGTTTCTTATTTCAGTCCATGGGCCTTGGGGTCATAGCCCCACACCCCCTTATTCATGAAAACACCTATACTTAGCCATGTTTTCAACTCTATATCACTCAAGACCCTGTCACCTCTCCAACACTTAACCAACTATTTCATCCAAATTCAAGAGTCTTAAACTTAATTTCGGATCTCAAGAACTTCATTCAAGCTTCAAGTCTCTTTCACGTCTACATCAAGCAATCCTAAACTTCGTTATTTGGGTTTCATCCATTGGGTCTTTTCACCCATGGTGCCCAATCTTCATATCTTATGAAAATTGAATGTTTTCAAGTTGTATTATCTATTGGTATCTTTTATTATGGATTATAAGCATGAAATATGTTGGGTTTTTTTTTGAAATGTTGATTAAATATGCATGTGTATCTATTTCAAGCTTATACTATGAGTTGGTTTTGTCTATTGAGACTATGTATGTTTTGAGCTATAGAATTCTTATTTATTATGAGATTTGATGGATTTCAAGGTATCTCACGTGAGGCTTTTGCAATATGTTGGTGGATTGATTTGTATTGAGTTTTCTGACATGATGTTACTCTTGAATTGCATGATTTTGAACAACCATTATAATACGTACCAAGTGTTTGATAAAATGTCAAGTTAGGAATTCTCAAGTTAATCACATGTTTTATAAGTCAAGTGACTTCATGATGAATATGGGCTATCGAGTATGTTATGAATTCATGAAATTATCTGTGACTATGAAAGCATGAAGTTAAGCCCTATTTTCAAGATTTTACCTCTTGTGAGACTTTGATATTAATGCAAGGGTAAAGTTTGATGCTGATCTATTTTCATGTTTCAAGTTAGTCTCACCATTAGAGGTCAAGTATGTTTAAGAGCTACTTATATCCTTCCATGTTTATTGCAAGTTGTTAAAGTATGACTATTATAAGCATTCCATGGGATTAGACTTAGCACCGATGGATGGAGGGATTACTTTCTTTCCTTGAACTATGTGCCAACATAAGATTATGTTACACCCTTGCTATACTAGTGGATCCATTTAGTGTACTTTCTCTTGAAATGCTTCCTGAAATGGGATGGGCTCCCATAAAGAAGGGTACTTCTCCGAAATGGGATGGGCTCCATTAAGGTGAAGTATAGTTTATCTTGGAAAGTAGATCACCTCTTTATCGATGAGGGTTAATCATTAGAAATCCAAATTATAGCTAGATTGGTCTTATTCTTTGTTGGTTGAGGTCTCCTCCCACACTTGTATTATGTTCTATGCAAGTTGAATGATTTACAAGCATGTTTTACTTCAAGCATTGATCATGCATGCTAATTGAGATTATGCTTATCTATTGACTTTATCTATTGACTATTACTATACATTTTGACTATATTGGATTATGTCTTGTTGCATTGCCTCCTACATACTTAGTACATTCAAACATTACTAACACATTTTTTATGTCTGCATGATATCACCATGTAGGGACCAGAGATCCTCTTGATCATCCTTCACGTGGCTAGTAAGATTATTTGAAGAAAAGCTTGGTGATTCCTCAAGTTAGGGGACACTATCTACTTTCTCTTGTTGGTCCTAACACTTTTGATGTTGAACATATAATATTATGAGGGTTAGCCCAGAAAGTGTCTTACCCCCTACTCTATTCTAAGTTTAGCAGTGTTGTTGGAACATTATGATGCATTTATTATATAAGCTTGACTCTCTATGTTTTTATGATATCAAAGACTTCCCTTAGTTCCATTTTCCCTTTTTATTATCTCTTATTGTTGTTTACTTTGTTTCTGCACCAAGGATGTGTGATTGATAAGCTAAGAGGCTTGTTTGGGTCCCTTTGGGTTTCCATTTACCGTGTCACGTCTAGGTCCTAGGCTTGGATGATGAAAAACTTGGTATCAGAGCACTAGGTTATTAATGGTTCTCAAAATCCAACATATTGCATTGATTAGAGCCTTATTCATGGTTTTGATGTGCACCATAACTATGAATAAGAGGCTATGAGGCATTTAGGAAATGTTTCCTTTGTTCATGATCTATGTCATGCTTTAGAAGTAAGGTAAGTCTTTTTTACTGTAATAATTTTTTTTCTATTCTAGATCATATGGATTCTAAGAGGAAGAAGAGCTTATATACCCAAGGAGCAACTTCCCCTCCCATTCCTCAAGCTCCTCAAGATGGGGGAGTGGAACATGATGAGTTCTAAGAGTCTATCACTATGTTGGCCCATGCCATGGCAAATCAATTGAACCAACGGGCCTAAGCCCCTCACGCTCCTACTCTGGCCTCAAGGGTGAGGGATTTTACTAGAATGAACCTGTCGGAGTTCCGTAGATCCAATATGGATGAGGATCCCCAAGAATTCATTGATGAGGTGTATGAGGTGTTGTCCATTATTAGTGTTAATTCGGAGGAAAAAGTGGAGTTGGCAGCCTACCAACTCAAAGGGGTGGCTCAAATATGATTCACTCAATGGAATATAAAGAAGGGGAATGGTGATGCTATCTCTTAGGAGGAATTTAGAGCGGTATGTCTCATCCGTTTCTTTCCTATTGATCTAAGGGAGGCAAAGATGATGGGATTTATGAATCTAAGGCAAGAGTTTATGAGTGTGAGGGAGTATGCCATCAAGTTCAACTAACTCTCTAAGTATGCCCCGCAATTGGTTGCTGAGCCCAAAGTCAAGGATGAACAAATTTGTTTCTGACTTAGTGAATGAGGAGTCTCATTCCTCCATGCTGATTGATGATATGGACTTGTCCTACCTTGTGACATATGCTAAACAATTGGAAAGGGAAAAGCTTAGAAAGAGGAGGAGTGGTGAGTCCAAAAGGTATCGTTTTGAAGGTGGGTTCCATGGCTCTAAGGGTGGCCAGTTTCCTCAAGGCCATAAGTTCCAAGGCCAAGGGTCATCCAATGTTTCCAATAAGAGGTTTCCCAATGATAGGGTGCCTAATCAAGGGTTCCAAGGTGGTAATGGAAGAATGGTAAAACTTGGATGTCCAAGGTGTGAAAAGAATCATAGTGGTCCTTGCTTGAGAAATTTAATGCTTGTTTTGGTTATGGTGAAGTTGGTCATAAGCTTATTGATTATCCTCAGGCTTAATCCAAAGGTGGGGATGGTCATCCACAAGGCCAAGGTGCAAATACGGGTCAAATGGGAAGAGGAGGCCAATAAGGTGGTGCACCAAGGAAAAATGTTAATAATTTTTTATTTTGGTGTGTATACATTGATAAAACCGGGTACTACTCTTTCTATTATTACTCCTTTTGTTTCCAAAAAGCTTAATATTAGTCCCAAATTATTATGTGAACCTTATGAAGTGTCTACCCCTGTTGGTGAGTCTATTGTTGCTAGAGAAGTTTATAGAAATTGTCCTGTGTCCATTTTACATAATATCTTACCTTGTAATTTTGTGGAATTAAATGTAGTGGATTTTGATGTCATTCTTGTGAAGGATTGGTTGCCTGCATAATATGCTTCTATTGATTGTAAAGCCTGTAGCGTTAAATTCTAATTCCCTAATGAGCCCATCCTCGAGTGGGAAAGTTATGATGTGGTGGTCAAGGCTAGATTCATTTCTTGTCTTAAAGCCCAAAAGTTGATTTCTAAGGGGTGTCTCTATCATTTTGTGAGGGTTAGGGATGTTGAGTCCAAAGTCCTTCCTATAGAATTCATTTCGGTGGTTAATGAGTTTCTTGATGTCTATACCAATTAGCTTCTCAGTACTCTTCCCGAAAGGGAAATAGATTTTAGTATAGAGCTCCTTCTTGATACTTAACCCATTTCTATTCCCTCTTACCATATGACCCTGGCAGAGTTGAAGGAGCAATTGAGAGTTTTATTGGTGAAGGGTTTTATAAGGCCTAGTAAGTCACTTGGGGTGCGCCAGTATTATTTGTGAAGAAGAAGGATTGTTCTATTATAATGTCCATTGATTACCGACAACTTAATAGAGTCACCACAAAGAACAAGTACCCTCTACCAAGGATTTATGGCCTTTTCGATCAGCTTCAATGGGCTAGTCACTTCTCTAATATTTATCTTTGGTCTGGCTATCACCAAGTGAATGTGAGGGAGTGTGACATTTCCAAGATGGCTTTTCAGACTAGGTATGGGCACTAATATGTCCTTTGGGTTGGCTTATCCATCGGCTATATTTATGAATCTTATTAATAGTGTCTTCAAACTCTACCTTGACTTGTTTGTAGTGGTTTTTAGTGATGATATCTTGATTTATTCCCATAGTGAGGAGGAGCATATGGATCACCTGAGGGTGGTTTTGCAAATCATGAGGGAGGAGAGGTTGTATACAAAATATGAGAAATATGAGTTTTGGTTAAAAGAGGTTGCAGTTTTTGGACATGTGGTGTCAGGTGATGGTATTAAGGTGAATCCTAAGAAGTTTGAGGTGATTAGAAATTGGCCTAGACCCTTGACTCTATCGAACATTAGGAGTTTCTTGGGTTTGGTGGGTCATTATTGGAGGTTTGTAAATGGTTTCTCTTCTGTTGCTTCTCCCATGACTAAATTGACACAAAAGAAGGCAAAATTTGTCTCTAGAATGAAGAGTATGAAAAGAGTTTCCAAACATTGAAAGATAAATATTATCTCCGCTCCTATCTTGGCTCTACCGGAAAGGTTGAAAGGGTTTGTTGTATATTATGAAGCCTCAAGAATTGGTTTTGGGTGTGTTTTGATGCAAAGTGGTAAGGTGATAGAATATGCCTCTAGACAACATAACGTACATGAGAATAATTATCCACCTATGACCTTGAATTGGGGGCCATGGCTTTTGCTTTGGAAATTTGGTGTCACTACTTATATAGGTTTCATGTTGATGTGTTCACCGACCACAAGAGTCTTCAATATCTGTTCACCCTAAAAGATCTTAACTTGAGACAAAGAAGGTGTTAGAGATCCTTAAGGATTATGATATGAATGTTTATTATCACCCCAACAAACCTAATATTGTGGCCAATGCTCTAAATAGGGTGTCTTTGGGTAGTCTAACTCATGTTGATAATGGTGACAAAGAGGTGGCTTAAGAGGTTCACCGATTGGCTAGATTGGGGGGTTAGGTTGGAAGAAGTCGATAATGTGGTATAGTGGTTGGTGGTGGTTCTATGTCTTCCTTGATTGAGATAGTAAGGGCAAAACAAGATCTTAACCCCACCTTGCTAGAGTTGAAGGCCTTGGTGAGAGATAGTAAACTGGAGGTTTTCTTCCAAGGGGAAGGTAGTGCCCTTAGATACTAAGGTAGATTATATGTGCCTAGTGTTGATGACTTGAGAAAGACGATTTTAGATAAGGCTCATAATTCATCCTATTCTGTTCACCCTTGTTCCACAAATATATATAGAGATTTAAGGGAGGTGTTTCGCTGGGGTGGTATGAAGAGAGATATTGCAAAATTTGTATCCGGGTGTCACAATTACCAACAAGTTAAAGTCGAACATCAAAGATGGGTGGCCTTGCCCAAGATATAGAGATTCTTACTTGGAAGTGGGAGGAAATAAATATGGATTTCGTGGTTGGGTTGCCTAAGACGAGGAACTATTTTGACTCTAGTTAGGTTATTGTGGATAGAATGACAAAGTTAGCTCATTTCTTACCGGTCAAAACTACTTATGGTCCCAAAGATGATGCCAAATTATACATTCATGAGTTGGTTAGATTGCATGGGGTGCCCTTGTCTATCATTTTGGATCGAGGTGCTTAATTCACTTCTCACTTTTGGAGGTATTTTCAAAGATGTTTTGGTACCAAAGTTAAGCTTAGCATGACCTTTCACCGTTGAACAGTGGTCAAGTCGAGAGGACAATCGAAACCCTTGAGGATATGCTTAGAGATTGTGTTTGGGAGTTTAAGGGTAGTTGGGATGAACATCTTCCACTCATTGAATTTGCTTACAACAATAGCTACCATTCAAGTATTGGTATGGCTCCTTTTGAGCCTTTTTACTATAGGCATTATAGGTCCTCAGTTGGATTGTTTGAGGTGGGGGAGATGGCTTTTTTGGTACAAATTTGGTCGTATAAGCCTTGGAGGAGGTGAGTTTGATTAGGGAGAGATTCAAAAAAACCCAAAGTACACAAAGGTCCTACTCCGATGTGAAAAGAAGAGATCTTGAGTTTAAGGTTGGTGATCATGTTTACTTGAAGATCTCGCCTATGAAAGGTGTGGTTTGGTTTGGAAAAAATGGGAAGTTGAGCCCAAGTTTTATGGGTCCTTATCAAGTTTTGAGGAGAGTAGGTAAGGTTGCATATGGGTTGACATTGCCTACAGAGATAGACATGGTTCACCCGGTCTTCCATATGTCCATGTTGAGAAAGTATGTGGGTGATCCTAATGCTAAAGTGCCTTTGGATATTGTGGGTGTTGTAGGAGACAATTTGACTTATAAAGAGGTCTCGGTAGAGATTTTGGATAAACAAGTAAAGAGATTGAGAAATAAGGATTTAGCTTCCATCAAGGTCCTTTGGAGGAACCAACAAGTTGAAAGTGCCACATGGGAAGCCGAGGCAGACATGAGAAAATGATATCCATATCTCTTACACTCTACTCAAGCCTAAGGTACTAATTTAAGTCCTTTATATGGATTCATATCTTAAGTTTCAGACCATATGTCATTTTGCGTGTAATTCATGTTCATGTTGACAAGTTTATGGTGATTTTTAACATACATATTGAGATTTTCGAAGTGATATTTAAATATATTTGTTGCATTTATATCTATTAATACTATGCATGTTTTGAGCTATGAAACTATGATCTATTGTGAAATTTGATGATGGATTTCAAGGTACCCTATATGAGGGTTTGACAATATGTTGGTGGGTTGATTTGCACTGAGTTTTCTCACATGATTTCACTCTTGAATTGCCTGATTTTGAACAAGCATTACATATCCATCAAGTGTTTGATAAAATGTGAAGTTAAGAATTCTCAAGTTAATTACATGTTTTATAAGTCAAGTGACTTCATAATGAATGTGGGCTATCAAGTATGATATGAATTCATGAAATTATCTTTGACTACACAAGCATGAAGTTAAGCCCTATTTTCAAGATTTTACCTCTTGTGAGCCTTTGATGTTAATGCAAGGGTAAAGTTTGATGTTGATCTATTTTCATGTTTCAAGTGAGGCTCACTATTAGAGGTCAAGTATGTTTAAGAGCTACTCATATCCTTCCATGTTTATTGCAAGTTATTAAAGTATGACTGTTATAAGTATTTCATGGTACTAGACTTAGCACCAATGGATGGGGGGATTACTCTCTTTCCTTGAACTATGTGCCAACATATTATTATGTTACAGCCTTGCTATACTAGTGGATCCATTTAGTGTACTTTCTCTCGAAATGCTTCCCAAAATGGGATGGGCTCTCATAAGGGGAAGTTTCTCACGAAATCCTTTTCAAAATAGGATCGACTCCCGTAAGGAAGGTTACTGCTCTGAAATAGGATGGGCTCCCATAAGGTGAAGTCTTGGTTTACTTTGGCAAGTAGACTATCTCTTTACAGGTGAGGGGTAATCATTGGTATTCTAAGTTGTAGCTCACTTGGTCTTATTCTATATCAGTTGAGGTCTTCCCACGCTTGTAATATGTTCTAGGCAAGTTGAATGATTTATAAACATGTTTTACTTCAGGTATTAATCATGCATGCCATATTAAGATTATGCTTATCTATTGCCTATTACTATGAATTTTGACTATATTGGCTTATGTCTTATTTCATTGCATCATACATACTTAGTACATTCAAATATACTAATGCATACCTTATGCCTACATGATATCCCCATGTAGGGACCAGAGCTCCTCTTGATCATCCTCTACGTGGCTAGTGAGATTATTCGAAGAAAAGCTTGGTTAGTCATCAAGTTTGGGGACACTATCTACTTTCTCTTGCTATTCTTAATACTTCTTGTGTTGAACATATGATATTGTGAGGGTGAGCCTTGAAAGTGTCTTGGCCCCTGCTCTATTCTAAGTTTAGAGGTGTTGTTAGAATATTATGATATATTTATGCTATAATCTTGACTCTTTATGTTTTTATGATATCAAAGACTTCCCTTAGTCCTATATTCCCATTTTATTATCTCTTATTGCAGTTTACTTTACTTTCGTAACCAAGGATGTGTGATTAATATGCTAAAAGACTTATTTTGGTCCCTTTAGGTTCCCATTCGCAGTGTCACATCTAGGACCTAGGCGTGGGTTAGGACATTGATTTTCTATGGTATGTGGTGTCGGGTGATGACATTAATGTTGATCCTAAGAAGATGGAGGTGATTAGAAATTGCCCTAGACCTTTTACTCCATCGTACATTAGAAGTTTCTTGGGTTTGGCAGGTTATTATTAGAGGTTTGTAAATGGTTTCTCTTCTATTGCTTCTCCCATGACTAAATTGACACAAAAGAAGGAGAAATTTGTGTGGACCCATTAGTGTGAAAAGAGTTTCCAAACTTTGAAATATAAGCTTGTCTCTGCTCCTATCTTGTCTCTACTGGAAGGGTTAGAAGGATTGTATATTATGATGCCTCAAAATTGGTTTTGGAGTATACTTTGATGGAAAGAGGAAAGGTGATAGCATATGCCTCTAGACAACTTAAGGTGCATGAGAAGAATTACCCTACCCATGATCTTGAACTAGAGATTGTGGTATTGGCTTTAATAATTTGGCGTCACTACTTGTATAAGGTTCATATTGATGTGTTTACCGACCACAAGAGTCTCCAATATTTGTTCATCATAAAAGATCTCAACTTAAGACAAAGAAGGTGTTTAGAGCTTCTTAAAGATTATGATATGAGTGTGCATTATCACCTCGATAAAGCTAATGTTATGGCTGTTGCTTTAAGTAGGGTGTCTATGGGTAGTCTAGCTCATATTGAGACTTAAGGGGAGTGCATTGGTGGGGTGGTATAAAGAGAGACATTGCCATGTTCATATACGGATGTCATAATTTCCAACAAGTGAAAGTTGAACATCAAAGGTCAGGTGGCCTAGCCCAAGATATAGAAATTCCTACTTGGAAGTGGGAAGAAATTAACATGGAATTTGTGGTTAGGTTGCCTAAGACTAGGAAACATTTTGACTCTGGTTAGGTTGTTGCGGATAGAATGACAAAATCGGCTCACTTCCTACCGGTCAAAACTACTTGCTGTGCCAAAGATTATGCCAAGTTGTGTATTGGTTAGATTTTATGAGGTATCCTTTTCTATCATTTCAAATCATGATGCTCTATGTACTTCTCACTTTTGGAGGTCCTTCTAAAGAGGTCTTGGTACCAAGGTTATGTTTAGCATGCTTTTCATCCTCAAATGGATGGTCAAGCCAAGAGGAGTATCCAAACTCTTGAGGATATGCTTAAAGCTTGTGTTTTGGAGTTTAAGGGAAATTGGGATGAACATCTTCCACTTATGGAGTTTGCTTATAACATTAGCCACCACTCAAGCATTGTTATGGCTCCTTTTGAAGCTCTTTATGGTAGGCGTTGTAGATCCCTGGTTGGGCAGTTTAAAGTGGGGGAAATGGCTTTGCTAGGTTGAGATTTTTTGATAGAAGCCTTGGAGAAGGTTAGGTTGATTAGGGAGAGACTGAAAATAGCCCAAAATAGACGAAAGTCCTATTCGGATGTGAGAAGAAGAGATCTTGAGTTTAAGGTTGGTGATTATGTCTATTTAAATGTCTCACCCATGAAGGGTGTGGTCCATTTTTTAAATAAGAGGAAATTAAGCCTAAGGTTTGTGGGTCCTTATAACGTTTTGTGGACAGTGGGTTAGGTTGAATATAAGTTGGAGTTTCCTATGGAGATGGACATGGTTCATACGGTCTTCCATGTGTCCATGTTGAGAAAGTGTGTGGGGGACCCAAGTGCCATTGTGCCCTTGGATGTTGTGGGTGTTGTAGGAGATAATTTGACTTACAAGGAGATCCTGATAGAGATTTTGGATAGACAAGTGAAGAGATTGAGAAACAAGGATGCAGCTTACATCAAGGTGCTTTAGAGGAACCAACAAATTCAAAGTGTCAAATAGGAAGCCGAGGCAGAGATGAGAAAGTGATATCCATATCTCATCCACTCTACTCAAGCCAAAGATACTAATTTAAGACCCTATATGATTTCAAGTCTTAAGTTTCAGCCCTTATGTCATTTTGCATGCATTCATGTTTGTGTTGATAAGTTTAAGGTGATTTTGACACTCATGTTAATATTTTTGAAAATGACGTTTAAATACATTTGTTGCATTCATGTTGGGATGAAATCTTCATGATTACTTCTCTTTTGTACATTTCTTTGATATTCAAGGACAAATGTTCTCAAGGGAGAGATATTGAGACACCCCAAAAATGTATCTTGAAAATACCCATAATCATAATTTCCATATATCTCCAATTTTGTGTGTCATATCAAAAATCCAACTTAATATTCTTAATTAGGGGAAAATTGAGTGGGTAAATGGTATTACTAGGATATTAGAAGACCTGTAGCGAAAAATAATTTTCGCAAATTTTTTAGAGAAAGAGAGGGTACGCTATAGCTTCGCGACACAAACCTATCGTAGAGTAGTGTTAGCACTTCCTCAATTTTTGTTTCAGCCTAAGGGCATTGGGATCATAGCCCCATGCCCACTTATGCATGAAAACACCTATACTTAGACATTTTTCAACTCTATATCACTCAAAACCCACTCTAAAACCTCTCAACCATTTTATCAAAAATTCCCATCCAAATTCAAGTGTATCAAGCTTAATTCTGGATCTCAAGAACTCCATTCAAGCGTTAAGTCTCCTTCAAGTTTGAATCAAGAAAAACCTAAGGTATGTGGGTTTCATCTATTGGGTCCTTTCACCCATGGAGCCCAAACCTCCTATTTAATGAAATTGACAAGTTCTCAAGTTGTATTATATATGGTATCTTTTGTTATGGATTATTATTATAAATTATGTTGGGGTATTTTGAAATGTTGATCTATTATGCATGACTATCTATTTCAAGCTTATACCATGATTTGGTTATATCTATTGAGACTATGCATATTTTGAGATATAAAACTATGGTCTATTGTGAGACTTGATTATGGATTTCATGGTAACATATATGAGGGTTTTACAATATGTTGGTGGGTTGATTTTGAATCATTTTTTTCACTGTACTTCACTCTTGAATTGCATGATTTTGAACTAACATCATGAACTCACCATGTGTTTGATAAAATGTCTTTTCAAGGATTCTTAAAGTTATTGATAATCTATTGCATAGGGAGAGTCAAGCACAAAAACATATACAAACTTAGCATCCAAAAACACCTACACTTTAGAATGGAGTAGGGGACAAGACACTTCCCATAATCACACTCACGACAACAAGTATTAACCATAAAGAAGTCTTAACATAGCAAGAGTAGCATAGATACTGTCATCAGAGTTGAGAACTTACCAAAGCTTTCTTCGAAGTACAGATCTAGCCACATGAAGGAGCATAATCAAAAGGAGATGTGATCCCTATATGATAATATCATATAGGCATAGAGTATGTATTAGTAAGTTTGAATGAACTAAGTATCCGGGGTACGCAATAAGGATATAAGCTGATATATTAAAAATTGCATAGTAATAAGCAACAAATATATGATCTCAATATGACATAAATGATCAATGCTTGTAAATAAGCATGTTTGTAAATTGTTTAACTTGCATAATAAATCATATATATGTGGGAGGAGACCTTAACTGACATAGACCAAGCAGCTACAACTTGGAATCCAAGGCATGACACCCCTTCGGTACAGGTGACCAGGGATGATACCCCACGGTGAAGTATGGTCTACTTTCCAAGGGAAAGGAAACATGATAACATGAACCAGATAGATCCATTATTATAGAATGGTAAAATATATATCCCATGGTGGTACATAATTTAGAGACTAAAGGCTTTATATAAGGAACCTTTTGTTGAGCCCCCATCTTAAGCCTCAATTAGTGCTAAATGTAATCCCACAGAATACTTGAAATAATCATAACATGATTAACTGGTAAGAAAAATGATAACATGACATGAGCAGCTCATTCATATGCTTGACCTCTACTGGTGAGCCTAACTTGAATATGAGAGTATATAATAATCATACATGATCCCTTGCGATGACATGAATGGTTCATAAGAGGTAAAATTCTTAAAATAGTGCTCAACTTGATACTTGTAAAATTATATATACTTTCATGAATTCAATACATGCTTGAGAGACCATAATCATCATGAAATTACTTGACTTGTAAATCATGTAATAGATCATCAACAACTTGAGAATTCTTGTCATGTAATTTTATCAAACACATGGTGGATTGATGATACTTCTTCAGAATCATGCAATTCAAGAGTAAACCAAGATGAGTAAACTCAATGCAAATTAACTCACCAATATTGTAGTAAAACTCTCATTTAACGTATCTTAAAATTCATCACAAAAGCTCATAGTAGTTCATAGTTTCATAGCTCAAATCATGCATAGTCTCAATAGACAAAATCAATTCATGGAATAGATGTTCATGCATAATCAATCAATACTTAAATAAAACCTTAACATAATTCATGTTCATATTTCATAATAAAAGATATCCATAAGTAATACAACTTAAAGTCATGCAATTTTCATAAAAAGAGAAGGTTGGGCTCCAAGGCTGAAAGGACCCATGGATGAAGACCCACATACTTAAACCTTGAATTTCTTGAAATGAACTTGAAGAAGACTTGAAGCTTGAGATGGGTTCTTGAGTTCCAAAATTGAGCTTCAAATCCTTGAATTTGAATGAGAGATTTGAGAAATTCTTGGAGAGGTTTAGAGAGGGTTTTGTGAGTTACAAAGTTGAAAAATGGCTAATTATGGAAGATTCACGTTTAAATGGGCATGAGGCTATTTCCCCAATGCCCTTGGCCAAAATAAGAAAATTGGGGAAGATTTTACACTGGTCCGCGCCCCAGGCGTGACGTTGACCATACGATGATACAAAATTGCATAGTGGCACACCCTGGGTGCGTCACGGCCAAGTGAAGCACTTGGGGCGCAGATAACCACTGGAAATTGTAAAATTAGCGAGAATCATTTGTTGCTACGGGTTTTTAAAATTCGAGTTATGCCCACTTCCCACTCATTTTTCTTTCTGATCAAGAATATGAAGTGGAATTTTAAAAATCACAGATACATTTTGAGATATATGAAAATTATGATTCTGGGGCATTCCGAAGTATATAAGGGGTATTTCAATATCTCCCTCTTGGGAATTTCATCCCCAAATGTCAAAGAAACATGCGTAAGAGAAGTCATTATGAAGATTTTAGCCTGACATGAATGCAATAAATGCATTTAAGTATCATTCTTAAAAAGTCTATACATGAATATCAAAAATCACCATAAACTTGTTACTAGAAACATGAATGCATGTAAAATTATATGAGGGCTAAAACTTAAGATTTGAAATCATAGATGGGACTTAAGTTATTACTTTTGGCTTAAGTAAAGTGGAAGAGATATGGATATCACTTTTTTATGTCCGCCTCAGCTTCCAATGTGGCACTTTAACCTTGTTGATTTCTCCAAAGTACCTTAACAGATGCTGCATATTTGTTTCTAAACTTTTTCATTTGTCTATCTAATATCTCCACTGGGACCTCCTCATAGGTCAAATTGTCTTTCACAATACCTACAACCTCTAAGAGCACTATAGCACTTGGGTCACCTACACACTTTCTCAACATAGACACATGGAAGACCAGATGTACCATAATCATCTCCACAGGAAACTCCATAAAATGACCCCAAAAAGTGCTCAAAAATGTGCCTCGAAAATGTCCAGAATCATAATTTCCATATATCTCAAAATTTGTGTGTGATATCAAAAATCCGACTTCATATTTTTGATCAGGGAGCAAAATTGAGCGGGTAATAGGTCTAACGCTAATTTTAGAGCAACCTTATCAAAAATCAAAAATCCAAAAATGATGAATTCTAATGTTGATCCGCACCCCTGGTGCGACGCGGCTAGAGCGTAGACTAGTATTATTTTTGCCCAGTTATTTTATCTCGATCCAAGACTTTTGGGTATTGGGCCTAAGTCTTTCTATATGTGAAAATACCTATACTTAGTCATATTTTACCTTCATATCATAATGACTTTCCCCAATACTCTCTCATACACTTAGACAAATATTTTACCCCAAATTTCAAGTCCCAAACTCATACGGATCTTAAAGGTATCACTCAAGCTTCAAGGCTCCAGTTTTAATCTTCATCAAGTAATTCTCCAAAGTCAAGGTGTGTGGGTTTCAATCATTGGGTCCTTTCATCCATGGTGTCTAAGCTTCCTTCTTACATAAATATCTTGTTTCTATGTTGATTTACTTATGGGTCTTACTTACTAAGATTTGACTATAAACTATATTGGGGTTTTATAAAAGTGTGATTGTGTGAGCATATTTTGAGCTATGAATCTTGGAACTATCTTAAGATTTGATAAAGGGTTTTGATGTATATTTCATGATCGTTTTACTAAGTATTGATGGGTGGTTTTACATTGGATTTTGTTGCTTAATTTCACTCTTGAATTTCATGGTTTTACACTAGCATTATACATCTGCCAAGTGTTTGATAAAATGTCCGGTTATGGATTCTTGAGTTGTTGAAGTTCTAAAGCATGACTTATGATTTGAATAACTCTCTGATGATGAAAGAAATGTATATATATATATGTCATTTTCCTCGATAGTGTTGTGAGTTGACCAAGCCTCACTTAAGTATTATAGGCCCGGGTAACCACATTGAGGGGTTGGTACCTTAATTGCCTCGCTTGGGAGATCATAGGCCCATGCTACCATGATCAGGAGGTATGTAGTCAATAACCACATTGAGGGGTTTGCACCACAATTGCCTCACTTAGGAGGTAGTAGGCCCATGCTACCCTGTTGGAGGGGATATGTACCTCAATAACCATGTTGAGGGGTTTGTACCTCAATCGCCTTTTTAAGGGGGTGGTAGACCTTGATATTCTATATTAATGGTCTCTTCTTACACACGTATTATGTTCTATGTAAGCATGATTTTCTTTATGAATCATCCGTGCATGCCATATCTCTATATGCTTCTTTATTGCCTATGTTTATGTATTTTAATTATTTCTGATCTATTATTGCATTGCATCTTACATACTTAGTACATTCAAACCTACTAACATATACTCTATGCTACATGATTTTACCATGTAGAACTAGAGCTCCGCTTGACTACCCTCCTCCTCTACATGGCTAGTACGATCTCTCTTAAGCTAGTTGGTGAGTCCTCAACTCCGAGGATGATGTCTTTTGCTCTTATGTTATGCTAAGACTCTCTTCCCTTTATTTGGATGCTTTGACTAAGAGGGTGAGCGTGGTTGCTTGTCTTGGCCCCGGCTAAGTTCTATGTTTAGTGGTATTGTTAGGCAAGTTACATAAAGATGCTATGAGTTTGATTCTCTTTGACTCTCTTGATGTTTTATGATATGAATGATGTCCCATTGCGCCGTTTATCCCCATTTACTATTTTCTATTGTTATTTTATTTCTTCCATGACTAATGATATGTTAAGAGGCTTGGTTGGGGTACCTTTGTGTTCCCCATGTGTCGTGTCATATCTAGGAACAAGACCTAGGTCGTGACAAACTTGGTATCAGAGCACTAGGTTATTAATGGTCCTCGGCATCGAACACACCGTGTTGATTAAAGTCTTATTCATGGTTATGTTGTGCACCATAACTATGAATAAGAGGCTATGAGACATTTTCGGAAATGTTTTCCTTGTTTTTGATCTATGTCATGTTATAGAAGTTAAGGTAAGTTTCCCCTCTAACGATTGTTCTACCTATACTAGATCATACATAATGCAAGAGAAAGAAGAGCCCGCACACCCGAGGAACAACAGGCTCATGATGAGCTTCGGGATGCTCCTACTTTGCTAGCTCAAGTTGTATCTAACCAAGCCAACCAAGGGGCCTAAGCCCCTCTTGCTCCTACTCTGGCATCTCGGGTGAGGGACTTTATGAGGATGAACCCACCGAAGTTCAATGGGTCTAAGGTAAATGAGGACCCTTAAGAATTTATTGATGAGATATACAAAGTGTTGGCTTCATGGGTGTGAGGTCGAAAGAGAAAGAAGAGTTGGAAGTTTACCAACTCAAGGGGTGGCCCAAATATGATATAGTCATGGAAAGAGGAGAAGGGGAACAATAATGTGGTTCTATAGGAGGAGTTTAAGGTGGCTTTACTCAGCCAATTCTTTCCTCTTGGGCTTAGAGAGGACAAAATGGTAGAGTTCATGGACTTGAAGCAAGAATCTATGAGTGTGAGGGAGTATCAAGTTCAACCAACTTTCAAAATACACTCTACACTTGGTTGTCGACCCAAGGTCTAGAATGAACAAGTTCATTATAGAGGTATTCGACTTGGTGAGTGAAGAGTGCCGATCTGCTATGTTAACCAGTGACATGGATTTGTCCTGCTTGATGACTTATGCCGAACAAATGGAAGAGGAAAAGTTGAGGAAGAGAAGGGGTCATGAGTCTAAGAGGGCCCATTTTGAGGGTAAGTTCCAAAGTCACAAAGGTGGCCAATTTCATCAAGACCAAGGGTCTTCTCATGCTTGTAATAAGAGGTTTTCCAACGACATCCCTAAGGCCCAAGATGATAGTGGTGTGGGTCCTAATGATATTTGTCCAAGATGTGATAGGGGTCATAGTGTCCCATACTTGAGGAATAATAATGGTTTTTCTAGTTTTGGGGAGGTGGGGCATAAGGTGATGGACTGCCCTCGAAATTGAAACAAGGGTAAGGATGTTGATCCTCAAGGCCAGGGTGCTAATGAGGTTCCTTTGGGTAGAGGAGGTCAACAAAGTGGAGCCTTAAAGCACAATTGATTTTATTCTCTTTATAAGAGGCAAGGGGTTTGATGAGGTTCCCGATGTCATCATCAGTATGTTAAAAGTCTTTGATTTTGATTTGTATGCATTGATAGTCCTGAGTGCCACTCTTTCTTTTGTTACTCCTCTTATTGCAAAAAAGTTTCATGTTGAGGCTGAGTTGCTGTGAGAGTCTTATGAGGTGTCTACACAAATTGGTGTATCTATTATTGCTAAAAGGTCTATAGAAATTGTCCATTTGCATCTTGCATAAAATATTGCCTTGTGATCTTGTTAAGTTGGATATGATTGATTTTGATGTTATTCTTGGGATGGATTGGTTGTATGTATATTATGCCTCTATTAGTTGTAGAACCTATAGGGTCAAATTCAAATTCCCAAATTAACCCATCCTTGAGTGGAGAGTCATGATGTGACGATCAGGGCTAGGTTTATCTCTTGCATTTTTAAAGCCCAAAAGTTAATCTCTAAGGGGTGTCTCTATCATCTTGTGAGGGTTAGGGATGTTGTGTCCAAAGTCTTTCCTATAGAGTCAGTTTCAGTGGTAAGTGAGTTTCTTGATGTCTTTCCAAATAATCTTCTCGGTGTTCCTCCCAAATGGGAAAGATTTTGGTATAAACTACCTTCCTAATACCCTACCCATTTCTATTCCCCCTTACCCTACGACCCTGATGGAGTTAAAGGAGTTGAAGGAGCAATTGAGAGACTTGTTGGGGAAGGGTTTTATTAGGCCAAGATAATTAACTTGGGGTGCAGGTATAGTTTGTGAAGAAGAAAGATGGGTCTCTTAAAATGTGTATTGACTACTAGCAACTTAACAGGGTCACCATAAAAAATAAGTATCCTCTCGTAAGGATTGATGATTTGTTTGACCAACTTCAAAGGGCTAGTTGCTTCTCTAAGATTAATATTTGGTCTTGGTATCATCAAGTGAAGATGTGGGAGTGTGACATTCTCAGGACAGCCTTCTGGACTAGGTATGGGCATTATGAATTTGCGGTTATATCTTTTGGGTTGACCAATGCGTCGACTATCATCATGGATCTTATGAATAGGGTCTTTAAACCCTACCTTGATTTGTTTATGGTGGTTTTCATTGATGATATTCTGATCTATTCTCATAGTGAGGTGGAGCATGTGGCTCATTTGAGGATAGTGGAATACAAAGATTGAGGGAAGAGAAGTTATATGCTAAAAATGAAAAATGTGAATTTTGATTGAAGGAGGTTGCCTTTCTAAGTCATGTGGTGTCAGGGGATAGTATTAAGGTGGATACTAAAAAGATGGAAGTGATTAAAAATTGGTGTAGACCTTTGATCCCATTGGATATTAGATGCTTCTTGTGCTTAGCGGGTTACTATCGGAGGTTTATGAATGGGTTCTCTTCGATAGCCTCGCCCATGACTAAGTTGAGGCAAAAGAGGGCTAAGTTTGTATGGACTGATGAGAGTGAAAAGAGTTTCCTAACCTTAAAGGATAAGCTTATGTTCGCTCCTATCTTGTCTCTGTCGAAAGGTTTTGTTGTGTATTGTATTGCCTCCCGAATTAGTTTGGGTTGTTTTTGATGCAAAATCGTAAGGTGATAACCTATGCTTCTAGGCAACTCAAAGTGCAAGAAAAGAATTATCTTACTCATGATCTAGAATTGGTCGCTGTGGTATTTGCTTTGAAAATTTGGAGTCATTATTTGTATGGGATGCATGTTGATGGGTTCACCGATCATAAGAGTCTCCAACATGTGCTCACTCAAAAACATCTCAACTTGAGACAATGAAGGTGGTTAGAATATCTTAAGGATTATGATATGAGTGTGAATTATCATCCCAGTAAGGCTAATATTATGGCGGATGCTTTGAGTAGGGTGTCTATAGGTAGCCTAGTTCATGTTGATGATAGGGGCAAGGAGGTGGCTAGGGAGGTTCATCGGTTAGCTAGATTGG
>JAOTQJ010141711.1:0-37419 GCA_025642045.1 Solanum sejunctum
TTCATGCCAAGTGATACGAAATCAAGTAACCTTACATACCTCGTTGTATGACCTCGTTACTATCTCAAGATAACCTTCCCTTCCTGCAAATACTTATCTACAACATAATTGAGGATAACACTAACATTAATAGCCAATAGATACACCTTGGCATCCCAATCACACAACAAAACAACACACAGGCAGCAAGCTTTTAATTAGCGACGTTAAGGCATTTCGTTCAACTTTTTCACTTATAACCGTATTTTCGAACAACGATTCTCATGTATATGTCATATACATCTTGTTTCAGCTTCTTGACAGTATTACAACAGCCCACAAAGTTCAACATATAGCAATGCCACACAATCTATAAATGGACAGCATAATGTTACCTTCCTTCGCTATATTTCGACATTGATAACTCCAAACCTATTCTAAATTTAACCAAATTATTCCCGAAACATTTACACATATAAATGGACCACAAATAGTCCTATAACATCACTTAATAAGTCATTAAGGACGTGATCTAAAAGCTTTACACACAACAACCTGCAAGTTACATTCGACATGACGCTTGAAATAACTAGATAAAACACGATTGTTAAATGAAACCAAAACCAGGGAAGCAACCTTAGGGTGATATTTATAACTCAAACCATGTTAATAACACCAATTTATCTTAATAATATAACATAAAAAGCATAGAGAAATTACCAAAACAATAGGAAAAGGTGCAACAACTTTCTGCACAGAATCTGTCCAATAGATTTCAGCAAACATAACTAGTATTTATCTCTTGTTTTTCATGATGAAACTATGGTAAACACATGTATAAACTTACTTACCACTATATTAAAGATATATTACTTGTATTAGAACCCTAGAAATCCCTTTTAGCTACTTTCCAATGTGAAGAAAGTTTGAGGGAACTTTGAAGACAAAGCTGTTTTTGTTTTGTGAGTTCAATTAAAGGATGGATTTGTGGGAGCTGCTTAGACCCTCTTTTAAAATGATCCTTGGACGAATTACTAATTATACTTAAGCCTTACATCACCAAATAGGTGATTCATCTTCTTTCTCATTTCACTTAGGCCTTTTGGAGCTCCAAATACATGGACTTGGGCAGCCTATTTTTCAGATTTCTTCTTCTTAACTAGTTGGGCCTAACTTGCTAAGAATATTGTAATGATATTGGTATATCTTTATATCCTTCTTGGGATGATCATATAGTACATTTTATGATGATAAAATATGGGTCCAAGTTACACCCTTAATACGGACTTTATTCATAATCGAACTTGGACAAATTCGACGTCGAGCTTCGTCTCCGTTTACCTAACAATTTTAAGCTAAGCAAGTAGGTGACTCACCTGCTAGCTTCTAAGTCCTACAAGCACCTCAATTCTCTCACTTCATTTAAGGCGATAATTTATTCAAATCAACATAATACATGTATACACTCGACCCTCTTAAGCGTTAGATGCACATATAGCCCATTAACACTAGGTTCAAGCACTTTTGAAAATTAGCGCTAGTTTGACCAAACCATGTCATGTTTCATTTGACTTATACTAGTCGTGTAAGGTGTGGGGTGTTACAATATATAACATGAAGTAAATAATGCATGAGTGAAGATATAAAAGGCCATAATAATATAGACATGAGGTAATGCATGAGAAAAGATACAAGTTGAAAATCATATGGTCAAATATGTCATAGTAAAGCTTAAAGTAGACTTAGTCATTTTGTGAAAGATCAACCTTAACCCATATTAAGACCATGTGAGCTATCATATGGAATTTGATGTAACTCTCACATCGAGAAGAGAGAGTATACTTTGCCAAAGTAGAATCCATGATGGTACATTCATTCATGAGATATATATTGGTCCACTAGCTAGGCCTATAAGGCAATCTATAGTGGCACATAATTTCAGAAAATAGGTTTCTACTTGGATTCCTTTGGTAATATAATCTTAATTATAATCCAGACCGAACTCCACCTCAAGCCTTCTCAATGCAAAGTCAAATTCATGAAATAGTAAATCATAATACAATAGTCATTGACAAATCAATCATAACTTTGAGTCATTGAAAATCATTATTCATATATAAAGATCATTAAAACTTTTGTGATTTATCAATGTGAGAACTATCCTCATCATATTTAGAATCCCTCATTGGATGATAAAATCTTCACCAACATTTATTCATTCCTTTAGGACTTCCATAAAATCATGCATAACCCTTTTTCATAAAATGTAGGTGATATCCTCTTTCACTCATAATCATAGTTCATCATAAACTAGGAGAATCATGTGGGTTCAATCTCAAATTATTTGAACATGCAATTTAATAAAATTTATTCATAATTATAATAGACAATCATCAATTGAAATCCTAATTATAAGAACCCATAATCATGAACCCTAAAAAGCCTGGTAGAAAATTTTCTTTTTAATCATCAAAATCATGAAATTCAACGTAAATCATGCTTAATTGGATTGATTAATCAATAAATTAAAACTTGAATCATGCAATTGAAAGAGCATTGAGCAAGATCCACTATGGAATCATGAACCCAGATAGAATTTGTAAAAATTAATGTGAAAATTATTAGTTTAATACAATTTACATCATTTGTATTAAAATGCATCAATAATCTTAATTTAAGAAATTGAGTACAAGTTGACAAGACCCATAAAATGTATACTTGAAATTAGATTTAAAAACAGTAAAGAACTATTTGGGCTCTTTGAGTGAAAGGAATTCATGAATGAATTTTCATATACCTTGGACAAGAATTTGAAAGAAAATTGAAGAAATTGCCTTAGAGCTTTAAGAAATTGACTTGGTCATCATTAGAGCCTTGCTTGAGAAGGTAGAAAGCATTTGGGAGATTTTTCTTGGGAGAAAGTTTTGTGACTTGGAAATTGAGTGAGAATGAGATAGTTTGAGAGATTTAGGTTAGTTAATAGAATATAATTTCGTCTCAAAAATCGTCTAATAGTATTAACTAATAGTGGAAAAAAGGCCAAAGTACCCCACATAAAAATTAAAACTTAACTACAATAGTAGACCAAGTTCCCATTGCAGAGATCATTCATCATGACTAGATTTTGGTATAGGACGAATTTGAACTAACCTGGAGTAGGTTGGTGATGCACATCTGTTGCAGGCTCTTCTGGATAAAACAAATTTTAAAAATTTTATTTTATGAAATACTTGTCCTAAATCTCTATAAAGACCATTTTTGTAATGTTTTACATTATTATATCATAGTTCACTTTCAAATGCTCGAGATATTACAATACCTCCCCTTGAAAAGATTCATCCTCAAATGAGAGAAGTTTTGCTTACGTAGGATAGAGTGTATACTAAAGACCCATCATGAATGTGATAATGCAATTTGAGCATCATTTAAAATTGGTTTCATGGTTATGCATTCATCTGACATGACATGCAAGAAGTTGAACTTAGGAAATTCACAGGGCTTGTGGATGAATAACTAGATACATTAGGATGGATGGGAAGGGCTTGATATTTTTTGAGATGAGGGTCATCTAGAAATAACCTATCTATATCTATGAAGTAGTGGTAAGGTCTGCATGCATTTTACCCTCCCTAGATCCCATTTGTGGGATTTCACTGGGTATATTATTATTTTTATTGATACATAAAATATATGGTGAACCAAGGCGAACTCCAATGGCAAATCGAGTTTATAGCCCACCTTACTAATATGGCTTAGAATTTTATATGGGCCTACATACGAAGGACTAAGTTTTTCCTAATTTCCAAATCATATAACACCTTTCATTGGAGAAGTCTTCAAGTAGACTCAATAAACCACATCAAATTCGAGTTTCGTCCTTCTTTTATCCAAATAGGACTTTTGTGACCTTGGGCAATATTTAGTCTTTCTCTTATAAATCTATCCTTATCCATGACATTAAGCACTAACTCGAGATCAATCAAGGCAACTTCACTTACTTTAAACCATCCATCTGGGACCACATCTTCTTTCATATAAGGCTCAACAGGAGTCACTTCATTACTTTAGTGATAAACTATTGTTGTATACACCTTTAATCAATGGTTGGTGATCATCTCAATTATGTTTGAGATCAATAACACCTCCCTTAGCATATCCTCTGTGGTTTTAATCTTTGTCTTAAATTTTCCACCAGTTTGAGGATTAAAAATGATTCTTAGCTGAACCTTGGTACTAAGATCACCTTGAAAGGACTTCCTAAAGTAGGAAGCTAATTAAATACCACAATCCAAATAATACATAAGGGTACACCATTAAATTTTGCCAATACTCAAATATGCATCCTTAGCACTATAAAATGTCTTAGCTGGTAGAAAATGGCTGATTTAGCCATCCTATCTACTATCACCTAAATTGATTCATATTACTTATGTGTACGAGGTAAACCCATCACAAAAGCTATATTCACATCTTTCCACTCACTAGTAGAAATTTTGATATCTTTGACAAACCTCCCACTCTTCAATGTTCAACTTTAACTTATTGGCAATTTGGACATTCCGCCACAAACCTTGCTTTGTCTTTCTTCATATCGTTCCACCAATACACTTCTTTTAAGTCTCTATATATTTTGGTGAATAACAAATGAATGGAATACTAAGATTTATGGACATCACCCAGTATTATCTCCCTTAAGCCATCAACATTTGAAACACATAACCTGCCTTGGTAACGAAGTACCCCATCTCCCCCTTTGGAGAAAACTTCAATGGTTTTATCGGCAAAAAAAATCAACTTCTGTAACTCGACTAAATGTAGATCCATGTCTTCTTTTGCTTTTACATCCAGCACCACATTCTAAGCTATTATGAACAAGAATACTACTCTCATTAGAATTACTCAACCTTAATCCCCAAACTTGACGATCAGTGGATATCTTTATTCAACCTCTTTGAAACAACCCCAAAATGTGCCCAAAAATGTATCTCAGAATGCCCAGAATTTTAAATTCTATATATCTCAAAATTTATTTTCTATTTCAAAAATTTGACATCATATTCTTGTTCGGGGGGGGGGGGGAGTTAAAATTAGGAGAAAAAGGGTCGAACCCCGATTTTAGAGCAAACGATTAGTAATTTTAATTTTCATCATTTTTAATTTCCAGAGATGATCCGCGACAACACTGTGACGCGCAGCTATCATAGACATGTGTTTATTTGGCCTCCATGATAGGCTCGCTTTATGGACCTATGTATTTCACTGCCAGTGATTTCTATCTCGATCTGAGACTTTAAGGTCTTGTGCTTAAGTGTTCCCAAACATATTTTTACCTATAGTTAGCGATTTCACCCTCATATCATCCCAAAAATTCTCCAATACTCACTTAAAACACTTAGCGATATTTTCACTCCTAAATTCAAGTCCCAAACCCTCATCCTAGGCTAAGGTTCTTCTTCAATCTTCAAGTCTCCATCTCCAATCTTCACCAAGTTCATCTATAAGCTAAGATATGTGGATTTATTTCATGGGTTCCTTTCACCCATGATACCCAAACCCCTTTTTACATAAATTGCATGATTCAAAGTTGGTTTACAAATGGGTTTTGATCATTATGAAATTCACTGCACACTATGTTAAAGCTATGTAAAGTTGTGACTATTTTGTCATGTTTTGAGCTATAAATCTTTGATCTATTGTAAGATTTGAGAAGGGATTATGTCTTAAGGGTGTTGCAAGGTATTGATTGCTAGTTTTACAATAGTTTTCTTGCATCATTTCATCTCTAATTTTCATGGTTTTAGACTACCACTTTACATCCTTTAAGTATTTGATAAAATGTTTGGATGTGGTTTATTGAGGAGTTGAAGGTCCAAAGTATGAGATATGATATGAATGACTATTTGATGATGAAATGAGCTAATGTATATAATATAGTCTATATAAAATGTAGGATTAGACCACACCTGATCTAGGGGGACAAGAGCCTGGGTAACCATGTTGGGGGTTTATACTCATCAACCATGCAAGGGGTTTATACTTTGTCGCTGTGTTGATAAGGTGTGATTAGCATCAACCATGTGAGGTGTTTATATGACATAACCATAAGGGGTTTATACTGTCAATAGGTATCTTGGTTTCTTTTATACATATGATATCCTATATGAGCATGAGTTACTTAAGCATATTTTACTTAAGCATTAATCATACATGTCATATTGGATATCATGCCTATTGCTTAATATTATGCATTTTGATTATGATGCCTATATATTGTGGTATTGCATCCTACATACTTAGTACATTCAAATGTACTAACGTATACTCTATGCCTACATCATATCACCATGTAAGAATCGGTGCCCAAGTTGACCCTCCTCCTCCATGTAGCTAGTTTGGTGCTACCCAAGCTAGTTGGTGAATCCTCCATTTCGGGGACCTCAGTCTACTCTCTGTCTCTCTTATTCTATATTGAGACACTATTCTTTATATTTTATTTGATATGAGGGTGAGCTTGGTTGCTTTGTCTTGGCCCCCGCTCTTATCTGTGTAGTAGAGGTAGTAGTTGTACATGTTATGTATCTATGATATGAGTTGACTCTTATCTCTTGATTATGATGATATGGAAGTTCTTACCCTTAGTCCCAATTTTCCCATTCTTTTATCTCTTGATGGTTGATTTATTATTTTCGCGACCAAGGATGTGTAATGATGCTCTAAAAGGCTTGCTTAGGGTCCCTTTGGGTTCCTCTTTGTGCCGTGTCATGTCTAGGCCCTAGGCTTAGATCATGACATTCTTATTTTCACCCACAACATAACCAATGCTACCCATTGACTTTTGACTAATATTTATCTTGTCCGAAGGATACAACTCATTCATATCATAGACCTTTAAAAGCACAAGCCACCTTCTTTGCCTATCGTTTATATCCTTTAGTTAAACACATGTTGCAAGCTTTTATTGTTATTGCATATATCTCATGTATTCCATAAAGATAATGACATCAAAATTTGAAGGCGAATAAAACTACTTCCAATTCAATATCATTAGTTAGTTAATTTCATTCATACAACTTTAATTTTTTCTTGGGAAGTATCTCCCAACAAGATTGATCCATTTGGATCTTGGTCCACAATGGCTTTATTTTTAATTGATTTTGATGATTGAGTCTCTCTATGAATGGAAAAGGGGTTGTTCAAAAAGGGAGTAACCACTAGTGATAGGGAAAAAAATCTATCTCAATATCGATAAAGAGAGATAGATTTTGCCTGCAACTGCACCAACCTAACCAGAATGGAGAATCCGAACGAATAGAATACTCAGAGTGAGAACTAGAGTAACTAACAAATGGTAAGCAGTATAAGAAGGGATCATTTTTCGTAGTTTGTAGTTGAAACATTAAGGAACAAATATGGAGAATGAATAGAAGAACCATAGTTATTCGATAGGATTTAAAATGCCAAGGCTCGAAGATCTTTGGGACATGGAACAGTACTTTAAGGCTATTTGTGCCTCCTTTTTTTGATGACTAAGGTGCAATGGCAATAATCCATATCTTTGGGGATGTGAAGAATATTTAGAATTATTTTTAAAGAACATGCTATGATCTTGCCATGTTGAGTTCAAAACAAAATACATCCAACAATGAGGTATCATAATAAACCACAATTCAAACATGCAATTAGAAATAGGAGCCGATATAAGGTAGTCCTTCAATTTTTGAAAACTTATCTCATACTTATCCGACCATTGAAACTTTACCTTCTTTTAGGTCAACTTAGTCAAAGGTATTGCAATAGATGAAAATCCTTCTACAAACTTTTTGTAATAGCCGACCAAGCCCAAAGAGCTTCATATATCAAAAGGACACAATGTTCTAGGCCAATTTTTTACCGTCTCTATTTTTTTGGATCAAATATGATACCATCACCAGGAAAAACATAGGTTAGAAATGTTATAGACCTCTACCAAAATTTACATTTGTTAAATTTGGCAAATAGTTATTGGTCCCTCAAAGTTTACAACACAATTCTCAAGTGATCTAGATATTTTTTTTCACTTCAAAAATAAACGAATTTGTCATCAATAAAGACTACTACAAACATGTCAAGATATGATTTGAAAACCTAATTCATCAAGTCCACAAAGATAGAGAGAACATTTTTCAACACAAATGACATTATTAGAAACTCAAAATGGCCATACCTTGTCTGAAATGCCATCTTGGAAATATCATACTTTCTTACCCTAAATTGGTGATAATCGGACTGGAAATCCATTTTAGAGAAGTACCTTATACCTTGGAGTTGATCAAATAAATCATCTATTCTTGGAATGAGATATATGTTCTCTATGGTAACCTTATTTAATTGTCATTAGTCTATACACATTCAGAGTAATCTATCCTTCTTTCTGACAAATAGCATAAGAGCCATCATGGTGATACACTTGGCCTTATGAAACCCTTATCTAACAGTTCTTTAAATTATCGCTCCAACTCCTTAAGTTTTGTTAGGCGCATACAGTAAGTAGGAGAAAAAATAATTAGGCATCGAGAAGGAGATCTGTGCCAAAATTAATTTCCCTTTGGAAAGGAAAACTGGTCAAATCATCAAATTTATTTACAATAGGGACCGACTCAAGAGTAGGGGCTTTGGAATTCATATCGATATCCTAGACAATATGATAGATACACCTATTATAAATTATTTCTAGGCTTTTAATGTTATGAGCCAAGCTAGGCCCTAAGTGGGACATGATGAATGATAACTCCGAGGGAACTCCAAAATAACCTTCGTAGAAAATCATAAGCATTCATAGATAATGAGTGAAATACATATGAAAAAGCTAAGATATAAATATAAATTATGTCATAAAAGCATACGAAGTACCGAACTCACAAAAGTCAAACATTATGTCCAATAAGCCTCCAAGTAATAAACTAAGCGGGGGATAAGGCCTAGCTAGTTCACCATCAAGTAAAAATAAAAGATAGTTTCAAACATAACATAAAAGCTGGATGATAGTGGTTTTATCCCCAAATCATGAGGACTTACCCAATCAATCTCTATAACCAAACCAAATCTAGAAACAAAAGTGAGGAGGAGGATAGTAACCTGTCCTTACATTATGAGATAATGTAGGCATAAAGTATGCGTTAGTACGTTTAAATCTACCAAGTATATGGGCATGCAACACAATAATATATATTATATACATAACTGGATAATTCTGATACATGATTAAGGGAATGCATGTGCGTACACACATGCATGTGCACACGCGCACACACGTACAAACGTACACACATACACACACACGCACGCGCACACACACACACACATTTATATATATATATATATATATATATATATATATATATATATACATGTAGAACCAAAGTGGAAAAAGGAATTTGACATACTAATATGCAAAGAGTGTAATGATGCATGATATCATAAAGAACCATACATATGTAAGAATGTCATTGTAATCGACAATAAGGTCATGCGAGCTATAACACCAAAATTTGTCAATATTTCCCTACATAAAAAAGGAGAGTCTAATTGCCAAGGTAAAACCCTAGATATCATAAGCTATATGGATTTACTAGTATCACATATAGGAAAATCATAAATACTATAGTGGCATGTAGTTATGGAATAATGAGATTTACTAAAATGGGCCATTTCTCAACAAATGGATGCGCTCAATCCCAAGGTCCTCTCAATTCTAAGTCAACATCCCATGAAATACATATTATAAGCATATAATTCATACTTTTCATAATTCATCATAATTCATACTTGTACATCAAGATAAGCTTAATGTAATCTTATAGTTCCACATGAGTAAGCTCAATTCATACCAAGTGTAAAATGGAAGATGCTCTGTTATCATATATACGCTGGCCATATCAAGTGTAAAGTGGGAGCTGAACTCCTATCATTAGTACACCAATCATAATGGGTGTAAAGTTGGAGGTATGCTCCTATCATCAGTACACCCCATTAACATTAGTATAAAGTGCAAAGTGCCCTCCTATCATCGATACACCATCATAAAAATACGCATAATTATAATCATGTGATAAATTAAAGAGGGAAACATAGGTTAACATTCAATAAGCTTAAAATCATGAAAGTAAAGTAGACACATGCATAATCCTAGGCTATTTGGATAATAATTAAAAGAACCCATTCGTAACATATGCATCATAACATTATCAGGAAAATTTGTGTAAATCATGTAAGTGGTGTAATTCATGCATATTCCAGTATATAAACATAATCAACAAATACTAATAATAACATTTGAAATAAAAGACATGAAAATCTTAATTTGATCATACTTGAAACTAATGAAATAATGAGAAAATATGTCACAACTCGACTTTACTAATCATGATGATGCCTACCTTACCCCCAATAAGCAAAAACTAATAATAGGCAGAACAAAAACATCAACATCAACATCAATATCAACATACCCCAGTGCCTCAAAAGGCTCCCGCTCATTGCGAGGTGGGGGGGGGGGGGTCGGATGTACGCAGCCTAACCCCTATGTTTAAAAACTGGCATTGGATATATATATATATATATACAAAAAAAAATAAGAATAGCAAAACACCTCTGTTAAGACCCAAAATTTACTTGTATAAAACTACCATAGATACAATATAATACACTTAGTTATATATATATATATATATATATATATATATATATATATATATATATATATATATATATATATATATATATATACATATATATATATATATATATATATATATATATATATATATATATATATGTATAGATATACACGGATCCAAAATAATATACAAGGTAAGTGACAACCACAGATACCAAAGGAGATTAGTAGGATCTAAGGACGTGCAAATGCTCACCACCAGTCTCTAGATATACAACTATCACAGGAAGAGTCAAAGCTGCTGGCTCATGCTACAACCTACACTAGAAAACAAATAGAAAAAATAGGGGTGAGTACTAGGAATATGTTATCTAGTCGGCATCATAGGTCAACTAAGTAAAAACAATAAACAAAGTAGGCTCAATCAAAATATAAATCACAAGTGTACGCTGGAAGTAGATACATATGTTGGCAAATATAGAAGTAACCAGAGATTGGATGACTGTGTAGTGATGTATGTAGATCTAAACATATTGTATATGCCTATATGTCGACGTATCCCTCATGAGCCCTGAAGGTATACCCATGCACAAGAGAGGGCGAATAGCTGTGAAATTCAAGGCATAAAGTCTAACTTCAGCTTGTAACCTAATCATCCATGTATAACCAACACTCTGAAAAAACCACCTTATTAGGCCTTTAACCTAAATTGAGTACCTTAACCTGTCCTTTAACTGTGGTTACCAATCAGACACTAACGAAGTAACTTGAACTTTAACCAAAGAAACTTGGACTTTAACCAGAGCAACTTAGAATTTAACAAGAGTAACTCACACTGTAATCAAAGCTATGACCTAGACTTTTACCTAGGAAATGCCCTCGACTCTACCACGATAAGGTCACATTCAGCCAGTGGTCTGCTTTGGCCCTTAGGCCGAAACTTGTCCAAAATGCCCTTCATTAATGTCACCTTCAACGTTAAAACCTTTAACTACAGAGATTTTAACCCATCAACCTTTAATTGTATAACCTTTAACTATATAGCCTTTAACTAGAGGTATACAAAGAGTAACTTATCCTCGCGTATACACTTTCTTAGTGGGAAGATGTGTAATCATGTATGGGAAAACTCAGACTTTCAACTATATGAGACTTAACTATGAGTTCCTAAGGTGACATCATTGGTCCTCTTATATCCAATCCAATTTACATCATAAACTATCTAGGCTCAAATCTATAGATCAAGTCTGCTAGTCTAGTCTACAAGGATTTATGCCTCTCAAGTCGCACCGAATACAATATAGCTGTCTATCGATCCTGAATAGCGTAGATCTAGTGCATTACTATCCTAAGACTATACTAAGGCCCACCAAAAATACATAATCATAAATACAGTAGAAAGTGAATACATCAGTTAGAGTGCCACAATAGCAAATAACTGGTATAACAACCCTTAGTATTCTCAACATGTCAACAGATACTCTATCAGCCTATATATTTAGGAATATGACAACAAACTAGTATACCACCTCCAAGTATTTTCAACATATTACATAGCTATTCAGACATGCATACAATTGATCAGTACAATTATGTCAGCATATATTAACCAATTGCCTACTTGCTATCTATATTGTTATAGACAACATTCACCTATTCAACTCAGTTTAATAAGAGGTAAAGACCGTAGCCTACTTGTATGTCAATTGTACGTGTCCCTAATTACTCTACTGGAACTTTACCCTTTTGGAGAATCTTAGAATGCAGCCAATCTGTCATAAATAAGATCACCTCATTAATATGGTCATTTTGACATTAAAATCATAAAAATTGAATTTAGACCAAATTTGAGGCCCAAAAGTAAGAAAGTAGGGCCCATACCCTAAATCCTAAAACCAACTTGTATAATGATTCTTATTATCTAAAGACCATAACTCAAATTTGTTATCAGTTCTGTACTAAAAACAACGTAAATTAGCCCAACGAGTAATAAATTTCCTTTTAGAAGAATCGAAAAAAGGAAGCAACTATTCTAACAAAATAAACCTAACACCACCATTGTTTCTAGTACCTTAACACCATAATAAATAGTAACAATAACAAAAACTTTGAAAGAAAAAAGGGTTGCCCGCAGTTACCATATCAAATACACCATATATAACTCAGAAATTTATAAAAATGACACTAGGACATAAGATTACAAGGGAGGGTTACAAAAGGGATATTACCTCCACACAAATCCTGGAAAAAAATATTGATAAATTTACCTTTTCGCATAAGTATCAACAACAATGGAGCCTTAATCAATAAGAAAAGTATACTATGATGATGAGCACGCAACATAGAGTAATATTTGTTAAACTTTCAAGTTTAGAATCAAAATGACCGGAGAGTATTTGAAAGGTGACCGATCCTTCTTTTGGTTTGCTTCTGTTCTAATTGAAAATGAATGTAATGGCTTTTTATAAATACAACCTGACCTAAAGCAAAGAGGGACCCATGATGAGGTGTCTACTTTTCTAGTTTCATCAAAATGTTTATATCTCCATTGTGAGGTCATATGAACAAACTGTTTAGTGCATTAGAAACTAGCTCATAGACCTTCAATTTGGTGGGTCATGGGCCTTCTAAGTTTTATAATTTAGGAGAAACGTGACGAGACAATTAATGTAGAATTTCTGATAATTCCTTAACAATATCAGTAATAACTTCCACCAACTTTTATTGTGCAACTTCCTTGACTCCTACACCTTAACTTACAAATGTTGTGCACATAAAACACTTCATAAAGCACCCTTTCTAAAGTGCTAAGAAGTATATATTTCAAAGGTATAAGCTAATTCCAACATCCAAAAAGGCATAACTGCACAACCTCTAAGGTGACCAAACTACTAGTGCTAGCAAGTCACAAATGACTTGGGTTCACTATAGGAATGCTCTAACGGCTAAAAAAGTGCACTAACATAGAAATGACCTAAAGGGACACTACAACATTAATTACTACAAAAACGTTTATCCTCAAAAGTAAATATAAAGGCATACCTAAGGACTCAATTAAGCTAAGGTGTTGCTCCCCCATGTCCTGCTCTGTCTCCTAGGTGGCCTCCTCCATTGGATGATACCTCCATTGGACTTTAACCACGAATATCACTCTCGAGGATAACTATCTAATATCTATGGCCAATATGGACACCAGATCCTTAACAAGTGCCAACTGATCATCTAGCTCAATTGAATCATACTTCAATACATGTGGATCATGTGGTATATACTATCATAGCATCGAAACATGAATGACTGGATGCATGGATAAGTACGTTGGAAGCAATGCTAGCTCATAGACAACTATGCTAACTCTCCTCAGGATATAAAATGGCCCAATATATCGAGGACTAAACTTACCCTATCAGCCAAATCTCATCATCATCATTAAGGGTAATATCTATAGGAATACGCGATCACTAACATGAAGGCATAAAAAAGGTGTCTGCAGTTAATATAACTTTAGTACCAACTCTAGGATATCTTTAACTCATTCTGAATGACGTGAACATGGGATAAAGACTCCCGAAGAAAGTCTGTTCCATATGACCTAGGCTTTGTGGACTCAAACCACTCTATAGGAGTATGATAACACTTACCATATAATATCTCAAATAATACTATTTGAATGCTGGAACGGTAACTGTTATTATAGGCAAACTCAATTTTAAGTGAAAATTGGTCCTACTGATCACCAAACTCTAATACCCAAGCCCTCAACATATCCTCAAGGACCTAGATAGTATGATTTGACTGGCTATGGGTCTATCGATGAAATGCTATACTCAAATTAACCTTGGTGCTCAACTTTTTCTAGAAGGATCTCCAGAAGCTGGAGGCAAATTATGATCCTCAATCAAATATAATGGATACTAACACTTTGTGGAGATAGACTACATCCTACATATATAACCTGGGTAACCACTCAATACTGTAAGAAGATTAAACTAGAATGAATAAGTTGACTTAGTTAGCTGATCAATAATAACCTAAATGCTATCAATACACCTGGAAGCCTGTGGCAACCTTATCACAACATCCGCAATAATCTGCTCCTACTTCCACTCAAGAATGAAAGGACTTTAAAGCTCTTCTCTGGGTCCTCAATATTGAACCTTTAGTATATCTTCATCGTGCTTGAGTGAGTGGAATACCTAGAATCATAAGTCTCATGCAAAATCAATTGAATTATACTACCAAATATAGTAATACATAACCGTCCATCAAATTAGTGGACAAAATCTAAATCTACAGTGGCCTGGCCACTACCAGTTTGCAACATTTGATCTTTAAGGGCTGCTAATGCATCATCCTCATACGTTTTTGCATAAATCTAATAAAATAGGGAGGAAAGATACCCAACATAAGCTAATACTAGTTTAGAGCTAGTAATATCTAACCTCACTAGCTTGTTAGCTAAAGACTAGATGTCTAAGGCTATTGGTCACTCCATGGTAGGTAGATAGGCTAGGCTACCCATGCTGATTGCCTTTTAGCTTAAGGCATCTGCCACTATGTCTGCCTTGCCCAAATGATATAAAATAGAGAGGTTATAATTGGGTAACAACTTAATGCATTGCCTCTAATTGGAAATCAAGTTCCATTGGCTTGTAATATACTGTAGGCTGCGATGGTCTATAGAAATCTCACAGTAGACCTCATATAGATAATATCGCCATTTATTGAGTCCAAACACTATTGTTGTCAACTCTAAATCATGAGTGGGGTAGTTCCACTTGTGAGGGCGCACTTATCTGGAGGCATAGGCTAAAACTCAACCTTACTACATCTAATCAACATCAAAATATAACCTAACTGAATCTTTGAAGCATAACAGTAAACTATAAACCCTTCGTCCTTAACTAAAAGTATCAGAATAAGAGTTGTAGTCAATAACTTCTTTAGTTTGTGAAAGCTAGACTCACACTCCTCAGACCATACGAATAGAAGACCCTGGCGATTCCATTGAGCCAGTGGTTCAGCAGTGGTAAAGAATCTCTTGACAAACCATTTGTAGTACCCAACTAAGCCAATGAAACTCTAAACCTCAGTAACATAAGTGGGCCTAGGCCAACCACAGATAGCCTCAATCCTAGCTAGATCCACCATAATATCATCTTTGGACACCATGTGCCCTAAAAATGTAACAAATTCTAACCAGAACTCATACATGGAAAATTTGGTGTATAACCGATAATCCCTCAGTGTTTGGAGTACAATTCTAACGTGTTGGGCATGTTACTCATGAATCTAGGAATATGCCAGGATATCATCAATGAAGAATATCTCAAAAGAATCCAAGTATGGCTTGAATACATATGTCATCTGATCCATGAAGGTTGCAGGAGAATTAGACAACCTGAGTGACATAACTAGGAACTCATAGTGGCTATAATGCATCTAAAAGACATCTTAGGAATATCTGCCACCCTAATCCTCAACTAATGGAAGCTTGACCTCAAATCAATCTTAAAAGTACTACAACTCCTTATAACTAATCAAATAAATCATCAATACATGACAAAGGGTAATGATTCTTTATTGTTACCTTATTCAATTTCCTATATCAATGCATATATGCAGAGTTCCATCCTTATTTCTAACAAATAGAATAGGAGAACCCAATAAAGACTACTCAACCAAATAAATTCCTGATCTAGAAGACCCTGCAACTCCACAAAGAGCTCTTCAAGCTCAGTAAGGGCCATATGATATGTAGGGACAGGGATGGGCTTGTTGACTATCTTCAAATCAGTGGCAAAAGTGATATCTCACTCAGGAAACAATCCTAGTAAATTGACATGAAATACATCTAAAAACTCATATCACGGACATAGGCCAAATATGAACTGAATCAATGGAAGGGGCCTCAGTTGAAATATCACAGACATGGGCAAAATATGCTAAATAGCCAGTAGAAATCAACCTATGGGCTTGGACATGTGTCATGCCTAAAGTCCCACTAAGGTAGACTGTCACCCGTTGTCGATAAGGCTTGGGATAACCAACCTATATCTATACGCTTTCTACAAATATTATAAGGGGTTTCTGAATTCAGTATGATTTTAAGAAAGTAAACAGTAATAACAAGCCAAAAGGAAATACATATGACTAGGCCATTGGGGACACATTGTCTAAAGTATGAGACATGACCACACTTTAATTTACATAGTCTACAAAGCCTCTAGATAAGGAAAAGTATCTAATAAGGGTCTGGATAGGCCTTGCCTCGACTAACTATATAATACAAAAATATAAGCTCTAGACAAACAAAACTTTGAAGCAACTTGCAGCTTGGTAACAATAGCTAGATATCCTGTACTCCTACTAGGGAGAGCTACCAACACCTGCACCTACAACATGAAATGCAGGTCCCCCATAAGAGACGTTAGTAAGAGATAATGTACAAAATATGCAAGGCAGGAAATACTGAATATGAAGTAATAAATCAAATAAAATTGTGCACTAGTGTAAGGATTAGAGACCACCTTTAGTCATACTATGGAATCATGTACTTTATGTTCTTTTTATTACTTTACCTTTACTATATAATATAAGCACAACATATAGCACAAATTACTAGCTGATCAGTGGTTAATCTATGTCAGTATCGGCCCTGGCAAGTCTTTTTCTTTCACCTCTTAGGCTACCCCCGTGATACGATCAGCCCAAGCTAGGTAATTCTTCCACCCCTAGGGCTACCACCCATCAAAGCAATATACTTTATCTTTCAAATACTTTTGAGATGATTCTTTTAGTGGTCAAAATATTGGATCTGTAGGACTATAGATATGCAAATAATCTCAAAAGACAATACCATAATTAAGGGAGTAGGTTACACAAATAATAAAATGCATAGGAGGTTGAACAACACATGAACTTTATTTAGTGGAAGAACTCACGCATCTTGGTATCCAAATATGTATGCAGGTTTGCAAGTGACTACGTATGGGAGCATATGTACATGTGAAAGAGTTGATACATAGATGTTTATTATGTTAGAGTTGGTAAGAGCCTATATGTACCAAGGAAGAATCTAGATTTCATGCTAACTAATATGAAATTGGGTAGCCTTACATACCTCGCTGTATGACCTCGCTATTACATTGAGATAACCTTCTCTTCCTCCAAATATTTATGTACAATGTAGTAGGTGATAAAACTAGCATTAGTAGACAATAGATACATCTTGCTATCCCAATCTCATAAAAGAATAACACATGGGCAGCAAACGTATAATTATAAGCCCGAGCGTTTTCTTTTAACGTTTTAGCCTCTAATCGCATTCTATAATACACATTCTCATATACATATCATGTGTAGCCTATTTTAGTGCTATAACAATCTTACAACAGCAAAGAATTACCACACATAACAATTCTACACAACATACAAATAGGCGGCATAACGTGACATTCCTTCGCTACATTTCGACACCGATAATTCCAAATCTGTTCCAACTTTAACCAAATAGTCGCCACTATATATACAAATAAAAAAGTCCTAAAGCAGTACAAAAATAGTTCTAAATTATATGGAGAATGTGAAATAATAATCTCTGATTATCAGCCTATAAGTTCATATTAAGAGCATAATTACGATATTACAAAATAACTCATTTTTGCGGACTGTAACAATGGTACAACATCCTTGTTATATCAATCAAAAACTAAACCTTGTTAAAAACCTAAAGCTTACTTCATAATCTAGCCAACTAAGAAGAGAAAAGTGTCTTAATCAATAAGAAAAGTGCACAATAATCCTTAGGACACATGTTGTTTAAATGTTTCAGCATAAACATAACTAACCTAGTCTCTTGTTTTTCATAACAAAACCATACTAAACATATAAGTATTCTTACTTACCTTCACCTCAAGGTGTAGGTCTTCTCCAAGAACCCTAAAAGTCTCCTTATGGTTGCTTTGCAAAGTTAAGAAAGTGTAGAGAGAAAGATTATGATGGCTGATTTCTTTTTCCAAGTTAGGAATGATTTAAAGGTGCTACTTGTAAGCCTTTGGCCAAACTTATTGTGTGATTTAAGCCTCATATTATCAAGGTGGTGATGTAGCAGTTTGGACCTTTTACTTGGGCCTAAATGGGTTTTAACGTTGATGGACTTTAGCTGCCAATTTTCCTAATTTCTCTTCACTTAGTTTGGGCCCAAATAGTAAAGTGGGTTGTATTATACTTGGACTCATTTTAAATTCTTCTTCGGCTGAAAATACAGTCCATTTATGCTGCTAAAATATGGGCTAAAGTTACACCCTTAACCTGGACTTTATCCATAATTGGATTTGGACAAATTCAACATCAGGCCTCGTCTCCGTCCAGCTAGCAAATTTAAGCTAAGCAAATAGGTGACTCACCTGCTAGCTTCCTAAGTTCTACAAGTACCTCACTTCTCTCACTTGATTTAAGGCTGCAATCTCCTCAATTTGACTTAAAACTTATATGCACTCAACCCTCATAAGTGTTAGACATACATATCACCCTTTAATTTGAGATTCAAGCACTTCTAAAAATAGGTGATAATTTGACACAGTAATATCATGTTTCATGTGCATAGGAAAAGTACATATAAGGTGTGGGGTGTTACAAGAAAAGAGATAAAACTAACATAATAAATAGATCGCTGCCACACCACTAGAAGTACACTAGGCATAGTTAAAGTCACACTTTTAGCATAACCTTCTAGAAAAACGTGATAAGGTGCTAACTGGTCCATACCCAAAATAATATCAAAATAAAGCATCAAGCAACAATGGATCAACCCAGGTGTATTTCCTTTGAATAGTACCAATGTATGGCCTACACACTTGATCCATTACTATAAAATTACCTACTGGAGTCGAAACACAACGTGGTACATACAAAGGCTAAGAACTCATCCCTAATCGAGATGCAAAATTGATAGACATATATGAATATGTAGACCTCGGGTCAAATAAATCTACTGTTGGCTACTGACATAAGATAATCATACCTATGATAATATCAGCATATGCCTTTGCCTCTGATTAGGCTGAAGTTGTATAGAACTTGCCCTGATGTCTCTATCTAGGATAGCCTCTATTATTTAATCTACTATCTCTAATTTATCACCTTTGGAGCCTTGCTGGTCACTATGGCAACCTTGATCTAATCTCGACCTCTAAATGGTGATGGTGGAGTGGTAGACATGTCCAAGAAGCCAAATATTTCTCTCTTTGCCTTCGACACTATAGATACCAATGATCTAATGCACTACACTTATAGTATCCTAATGAAGCTCAATCATCCCTTCATCGATTATTATAACCTATGGCACCTATATTGAAGGCTCTAGATCTTTGACTAGCTGCCTAAAAAGAACCAGTTTACTCTGGAGCTACTATATTTATGTCCCTTTCCCTCCTTCTACTTGGACAAGTAGGACCACTCTATCTAGGAGCATCCTGGACTAATGACTGCTATTAGGAAATCCTACAGTAAAGCCTGGATGGACAAACTATAATGACTTTGTTGGAACCTAAATTAGGGCCTATTGTATTGTCTCCTAAACCTAGACTGTCCTCTTTTGTAGTTGCCCTCATAGTGAGCCTGCTTATTGCTGCTCCGTGGGTTTTGCAGCACAAATGCTCAAGGTACATGATGGTTAACATTATCTAGAAAGGATCGACCTATTATCAGTAGCGACTACGTCTCTATCCGCAATTGAGTCCGCAGATCTTTGACAACACATCTGGTCTACTCCTCCTCTATAGGCAATATAGCAATAACATAACTAGGGAGTTCATGAAATCTACCCTCATACTCGAATATAATCATCGGTACCTCCTAAATCCTAGAAAATTGGTCGCGAATCTAGTCTTCCAGACTTTACGGAACAAGTTTGGCTAAGAAAGGATTAGAAAACTTGACCCATTAGACTTGTAGGGACCCTTCTAGTTTGGTGCCCAAATATGCATGCCATAACTATTTTGTAGCCCCATATGGCTAATAAGAAGTGAAATATTCACCCTTCGTCTCTAACAATCTCATGATCTGCAGCCTCTCTAATAGGTCATCAAGAACTCGTAGGAATCCTTCCCTATCACCCTTAAGAATCTTGGAGGTCCCTATCAGTGAAAGTAACCAAGCTCTTGCTGATCCTCATGACGTCTAATTGCCTCTCCAATGTTTGGTTAGGTCATTAGGACTATATGCTCAACTAGTGCAAAAGTTGGAGGCTATACGAGTTGCACTGGTAGCACTGGAGCTGGCTCTAGGGTCACTTTGACTATGCACCCTTTAAGGCTGCAAGTATTTATGCAATAGCTGCCTGAACCATGGTGTCATAACAGGGGAAATTTGGGGTGGTACATCTATGGGTCCCTTCAACTACAGGGGAACTGCGGTATCTGGACGCTCCTCTCTATGCTCTGAGGAAGGATCCTGATCTAAAGCTGGTGTTGCCTCCCCATCTCTGCTCAAAGGTCTACTTCTATGAGCCATAACTGCAAAACAATAAGCCAAATGAGATTCTAGAAGATCATGACGCGATTACAAGAAGTTATACAATCAAGAGAAGATTGCAAATACATTTTTTAGCCTCTTGAAGATAAATCACGGATGTCTCCACACCTATTTGTAGGGCTCTACTAGTTGGTAGGTCTATAATGGTGAGACCTATGAACCTAAGGATCTAATACCAACTTGTCATAACTCGACTTTACAGGTCATGATGCCACCTACCTTACCTCAATAGGCAAGTCTAACCATAACCAAAAATAGCAAGTAATAAGCACATCAAAAACCATTTAACAAATAACTGACATGAAAGAAAACAGACACTACATAGACACACACACACATACTCGCAACATGCACACATATATTTATATATATATACACACACACACATACAAACACATAATAACAACAACAAAACATCACACCTAGGACCTGTAAGTCACCTATACAAAATTACTATAGACACAATACAAATATAACTCTTTATACATATTCAAAAATAAATAATATACAAGAAGAGTCTCAAGTCACAATATATAACCACTAATATGGAAGGAAATCAAAAGGATACAAGGACGTCCAAATGCTCATACTAGTCTTTGGTATAGGTCTATCACGAGAAGAGTTAATGCAACTAGCTCGTGCTAGGACCTACACTATGAATCAAATATAGAAAGTAGGGGTGAATACCTAAAATATGGTATCTAGTAGCCATCATAGGTTGACTAAGAAAGAAAAGTAAATAAAGTAGGGATAAAATAAAATATAACACTACAAGTGTGTGATCACAAGAAGATATTTATGCCGGTAAATATGAAAGTAACTAGAGACTGGATGACTGTGTAGTGATTTAGGTGGTGCTACATCCCCGCTATCTATGCCTATATACCAATCGCCCCTCATAAGCCATGAAAATAGACCCACAAAAAAAAATGTTGAATAGGTATGTGTTTCGAGGTGTCAAGTCTAAACTGCACTTGTAACCCAATAATGTAAGCATAACCATAACTTTGACAGAAACAACTAATTGTGACTTTAAGCTAAATTGTATACCCCAACTTATCCTCAAATTATTGCTACCACCCAAACTTTAACTGGAGCAGCTCAGACTTTAACTGACGCAACTAAGATATTAACCGGAGCAACTCAAACTTTAACTAAAGCTATGAGCTAGAATTTTACCTAAGCTATGTCCTACACTTTACCATGATAAGGTCAAATGTGACCATTGGTCTGTCTTGTCCCTTAGGCCCGAACTAGTCCAAAATGAGCTCCATCAATGCTGCCCTTAATAGTGTAGACTTTAAAGATGAGGACTTTAACCTAACAATCTTTTGCAGTATGAACTTTAACTATATAGCCTTTAATTAGGGTTGTGTAAAGAGTAACTTGTACTTATTTATATACTTTGATAGTGGGTGGATGTGTAACCATGTATAGAAAAGCTCGGTCCTTTCATATATAAGACTTTACTCTGAGTTGCCAGGGTTGTAAGGCTCCACTTATGGAATGTATGAAAAGTGCAAAGAAAATGAATTATGAAGATTTTTTGAGTATCAGTAGTTCCACGAGGGGTTCTACGGGTCATAAGTTATTCCACGAGCCAAACCTTGTGCTCATGGGAATGATGGCCACACTTGGTAAAAATATTAATTTTTGAAGTTGGGAGTATGAGATACCAACTGGGCCGTACATTGGTTGATGCATCATTTATCCTATCATGGGTTCAGATTTAGAGAAAATCTTTGAGGGTTTAAAATATTACTAGATGAAACCCCTTCTTATGACCCGTGGATTAGACCATGACCTGTAATCAGGGTCCCGTGGTCCTATTCGGCAGAATTTTGAAGTGGAAAATTTTTATTTTTCCTAAATTTCTATGTCTAAGCTATGCCATTTAAGCCACTAAAAGACCTTTTTCAGCCTTAAAACAACCTAATCTATACCTCAAGTCTAAATCTCTCCAAAATACTCCCAAATTCTTCAATGCTTCAAGAGAAGAGTGCAAGGTAGGGCTTTGATTTTCTCCACTTCAAAAGTTAGATTTCTTCTATTAAATCACACCAAGGTATGTGGGTTTTGATTTGCCAAGATCTTTTCCCTGCAAAGCTCATCCATTCTTCTTCTTCATATATTTTCAAGTTATGAAAATTTATGGAAGTTTCATGCACTATTTTATATGAGGATATTGTGAAATAATTTATGGTATTGTACCTTCGTATATTATATTACATTGAAATTTTGTGTGAAATTTTATGGATTTTTATGAGAATTAAGGAAGCCCGAACTAGGTTTCATAGTGTTATAGTGTGTTACTTTGAATGATTTGAAAAGGACTTTATTTACTATCCTCATGTCCTAAATCTTGATTTTTGCATGATTTTGAGCATAAATGCATACCGACCACGTTTAACTAAAATTGTGTACCAAGTTTCTATGATGATGAAGACATTATGTCAAGATATGTAAAATTATGAATGTTATCAATTTGAAGGGCTATTATGCATGTTATGAGATATGAAAATATTATGAAAGTTAAGGAACATATGAATCTCTATCTTTTATATTATAAAGCCTTTGTTTTGAAGAGATACTATATGAAAATATTATGATATTATGATCCTTGCATATTATGACTATAAGTCTGATTGATTATTCCTTATGGTTTTGACCTAGCATCGAGAGGACCTTGGTAGATTACCATTGTCGTATAACTATGTTAGCAACATAGGTTTGTGAATTAGCTAATGGATCTATATTTCTTGAATTAATGATTGACCAAACATGGTGAAGTTCTTGTATGCCGCATGTTAATTAAATACCAAAAAGGGTGTGTTTCTCGTAAGGTTCTCATCATATGTTAGCCAAAAAGGTAGTGTTCCCGTAAAGTATTTTAGAAGCATTTTTTAAAATGGATGAGTTTTCGTAACATGAGTGTTTGGTTAACCTTGTCAAAGTGGACAACCTAGTCCAATATGGAGTGAAAATTGGGATTCCAAGTAGTAGCTCACTTAGTCTTACATGTTGGTTGTGGCCCCTGCACATCTATGTATGATATGCTATGTGACTTGATAATTCTTCATACATATCTTGATTAAGGCATTGAGCATGCATGACATTGAGCTTAAATCTGTTGTTTATGATTAGAATATTGTTTAATTATAGCTTATATTCCTTCTTGCATTTGCACCAGCATACTTTATACATTATAAGTACTAATACATACTTTTTACCTACATGATCTAACCATATAGGGACCTGAGCTCCTATCCATCTTTCTCCTCCATGTGGATAAGAGGTTCAGTTGAAGATTCGTTATTGGTGAGTCCTCCATATCTGAGGACAATTAAGACTTTGTCTAATTATGGATATTTATCTTTTGAAGGTGATCTCGGGAGATGTCTTGGCCTCCATTCCACTCTTTATTAGAGGTATTGTTGGATATGGATATGGACTTGTATGCTATGAGCTTGAATCTACTTATACATATGTATTTTTGAAGATTTCTCATAGTCCTTACTTCACTCTCTGTGTTGATGCTTTTTGATGTTATGAGATGAGAGTCCTAAGTCCCTAGTTAGCCCATAGAGTGAGTCATACTTACCCGCTCCTTAGACTTTACTTGCTATTTGATCTATGCTAATCCTCTTCCCCATAACATCCCCATAGTATGAGTCCAAAGCCCCGCTTCCCATAGAACTATTTGTTACTTGCATATTGTTTGTTTATGCTTTTGCAAAAAACAAAAGATGTTCCATGTATGCTTAAGAGGCTTGTTTGGGGTCCCTTGGGGTTCCCTATTTGTTGTGTCACGCCTAGATCCTAGGCTTCGGGTCATGAAAAGAGTGACATCATTGGTGCCCTTACATCATAACCTATCTATGCTCAACTGTATAGACTCAAGTCTGCTAGTTCGATCTACAAGGATGATCTACATTTCTCAAGTCACAGCGGATATGATATAGCTATCTAACGATCCTGATTAGTGTAGGTTTTAGGTATCACTAGCCTAATCCTAGACTAAGGCCAAACAATAATAGATAATCAAAAATATATTAGACAATAAATACATAAATCAAAGTGTCATAACAGTATAGCAGATAACCGGTACAGCAACCCTCAATAGTCTCAACATGTCAACAAATACTCTGTAAGCCCAGATAATCAATAATCTTACAACTATTTAGACGTGCATATAATCATCTAGTATAATTATGTCGAAATGTATGGCCTTTAACCAATCCACTACTTACTATTTATGCCATCCCAGATAATATTCACATGTTCAACTCAATCTAAAAGAAAGGAAAGATGGTAGGCTACCTGCATGTAGATTTCGTGTGTACCTAAGCACTTTACTAGAACTTTACCCTTTCATACATTCTCAAAATGATGCCAAGCAATCAGAAATATGATCACGTTGTCAATACAGTAATTTTGATATTAAAATCATAAGGAATGGACTTAAACCAAATCCAGAGCAAAAAATTAAGAATGTGGGGTTCACACCCAAAATCTTAAAACCTTTCTTGTATATTGATCTTTACAGCTGCTTGATCGTATACCTCAAATTTGGGTTCAGTTCCATACTTGAAACCATGTTAAATAGCCCAATAAGTAATAATATTTCCCTTCGAAAGAATTAGAAAAACCAAGAAACTAGGTTGTCAAAATAATCCCAATACCTCCATTGTATCCCGCACCATAACATCATGGTAAACAACAACAATAGCCAAAAATAACCAAGAAAAGGAGGTTGGTTGCACGTACCATGACAAATACATCATAATATGGCTCAAAAATCCATAAAAATGACACTAGGACATAGAATTACAAAGGAGGGTTGCAAAAAAGATGTTATCTCTACAAAAATGCTAGAAAAATGCTTAGAAATCTTCCTCTTTGAATTATAGCAACTAGAGCCTAAATTAACAAGAAAATTATACCACGATGATGAGCTCACAATGTAGAGTGATTACCATTAAACTTTAGAGTTGAGAATCTAAGTGTCCTAGGTGTATTTGGAAGGAGGGTTGACTATCTTTTGGTTCTCTTGTTGTGATAACAACAACAAATAACAACATACCCAGTGGAATCCCACAAGTAGGGTCTAGGAAGGGTAGAATGTATGCAGACATTACCACTACCTCATAGAAGTAGAGAGGTTGTTTCCTAGGAATGGTTTTCTTGTTATTCTAAAAGGAAAAAAATGAAGTTAATGGTTGTTTATAAAGCCAAACATACCTAAATATAAGAGGGACCCACATCATTGCGCCTGCTTGCATAGTCTCACAAAAATGCACACATCTCTCTATTGTTAGATTATATGAGCAAACCATTTAGTATGTTGGAAATTAGGCCTACAGACCTTTGATTTGGTAGGCTATAGTCCTTTTGACTCTTTATAATTTAGGGGAAAAGTGCAAAGATATTTTACCTAAAATTTTATAAAATTCCTTAGTAGTATCTGCAATAACTTCCACCGTCTTTTATTGTGCAACTTCCTTGACTCCCACCCTTAACATACAAACTTTGTGAACCTAAAATACTTCATAAAGCATTCTTCCTAAAGTGTTCATAGTCTTGGTTAATTGCATCTCCCAACTAGGTGGAACTACACAACCTCCAATTGAACAACCAAGGGACTAAACTTTCAATGCCAACAAGTCATATATGACTTGGGTTCGCTATAAGAATGCTCTAACCGGTACAGAGAGTACAGTAATACAAAAATAACCAAGAGGGTCATTACAAAATAGGATAGTCACCATGGGTGAAAGGTACACATGGATGAAAACCCACATATCTTGATAAGAATTAAAGGAATTAGGATGAATTCACTAAAACTTTCTTGAACTTCAATAAATTCTTCAACTAGAGTAGAGAGGAGACTGTAAGAGTGAATATTGAGTCTAAGTGTTTGAAGTGTAATTTGAAGACCTTAGATAGGTTAGGGTAACATAAGACAGGTGATTTATTCTAAAAACCATCCAAAAGTAGTTTAGGAAATACAAAAATGACTCAAATGCCCTTACAAAATTAAAATTTAAAATTGGAAGGAACCCTGCACGAAGGCCCCACCATAACCCATGTTAGGCACTACAACTCGTGGTGGATTCCTCGGCTAAAAAGGTGAGGCAGCCTAGGAGGGTGCCCTCCATGAGACCCTATACGATCCATGGTGTGCATCGCAGGTAATGGTAGATTCTATAGTGGGTTGCCTCACTAAGACAACTCCAAAAACAACTAGCACCACCAAGTGGTGTCACCATAAAGGCCCTTCACGAACTGTGGTAAGCACTACGAGCTATGGAGGGTCCCTTGATGTGATACCTTCAGTAATTTCTTAAATTGTTTTTATTCTAGTACTTATTTCTGACTTCCAACACCCAGGACCTTACAATATCTTCCCCTTGAGATTATTTGTCCTTTAGGGAGATGAAAGCTAGCTTAAATATAGAAAAATGAGTATCAACAACCAACATGAATACAATAATGCAATTTAAACATTAGATTCATAAAATCTTCAAAGTTTACAATGCACATCATTTAAAACAACTTTTATGAGCATGAATGCTTGTTATGACTGGAAAATGCTGGAATTAAAGGATTTGCACCATTTGAGCCTGAGTGACCTATTACTTAAGGCTTGAGTTGAGTGGAAAAGATAAGGGTTCTATCGCATCATATCTGACTCCACTTCCCATGTAGCACTCTCAACTTGTTGGTTCCTCCAAATAACTGTGCCTGATGCAACTTATTTGCTATAGACTCTTCACTTGGTGATACATATCTTAATTGAAACTTTTTTCAAAGGTCAAATTCTCCTTAACCTCAACACTCTCCAAGGTTAGAATAAAGATCAAATCACTAATTAGTTCCCTAAATATGGACACATGAAGCACCAAATGAAAGATGGCCATTTCAAAGCACAAGTACAACCGATATTCCACCTTGACAATCTTCTCCCAAACCTCATAAGGCCCTACATACTAGTGAATCAATTTAGATTTTTTATCAAATCACATCACATTCTTCATGGGTGAAACCTTCACATACACTCAATCGCTTACATGGAACTCAAGATCTCTTCTCCTAAAATCAAAATATGACTTTTGGTGACTTTGAGCAGTCCTTAATTTCTCCTTATAAGTTTCACTTTTCCATAGCATATAAAACCAAAGGACTTTTTATAACACCCTACATATTGAAAAGACTAGAAAATAAACAAGTTTTAGAAATTTGGAGATTAACAGATGGTATGAGTAGAGGTGGCAAAGGGTGGATTGGATCGGATTTGGATGGATTGAACCAAAATGGATTGGATCACAATCCATATATTAAAGTAGCATAAATTTCATAAATACCATAATGTTTATTCATAATTCTCAGTTTTCTCGGCTCTTTTAGAAATTACCAAATATCCCAACTTTTCTTCATCAATAGAAATTACCAAATATCTCAACTTTTCTGTGTCAATTAATACCACAATATAAATTTAATTTGTTTATGTTAAATAAGAAAAAAAATCTGACAATTAAAAGGTTATTCCTTAATTAACACTAAAACGATCTAATTGCTTAAATCAATCTCAACAAATTAGTAAACAACTTGTCAAATTTAAGATTTGAAAAAAAATATGATATTTCCAGTTTATATGTCATCTCCACCAAAAAGTTTATCAATTATGAATATCTCAACGTTCCACCATATAGGAAACTAGGATCAGATGTATCGTATAATCGATACAAAAATGATAGAGTTATTGTGCTATAAAGAAGAAAGCCAAAAATCCAAGGGTGGTGACTTTAGGGGCAAATATTGTTGAGTTGCCTTTTATTGACGTGATCACGATCGATCTAATGGCGGAACAAATTGAAGAGGATGCTAGTGTATTGTTTTAGGCTAACTTCCTCCGCTCATCAAATTGAAGAGTGAATGATCACTGATTTTAACAAGTTGAGGTTAGAAAATAATGACCTTGATTAAACAATGGATGAAATAGTGTTAGAGAACAAGCAGGCAAAGCAGGAGGAATCCAAAATGATTGTGTCAAGCACAAAGTATTGATGTTGAATATATATTAGGTTACAGGTGGAGATGGCACAACTGGCTGGCTTCTTGGAGTTGTATCTGATCTCAATCTATCTCAGCCACCCCCAATTGCGATAATACATTTTGGAACTTGAAATAACCTTCCTTTTGCATTTGGTTGGGTATGGATCAGTAGATAAAACATTGGCTCACTAGATTTGTGAAGGATATTTTCTTGTAAATTGTATATCTCATACAGTGGTGCAAAAGCTTTCAGTCTGCTTGCTTGGTGTTTTGCTATGTAATTTATTTCCTAGTTTCAATTTGATAATTTACATATGGATATATAATATTGATACTTGATTATATACAATTTGTTTCTTCATTTAAAAGAAATAGGTTCAGTGCTATTGAATAATCCGAAAACTGTAACGAATTCTTTGAAAAATCTTAAACTAAATTTACAAAATTATTCGTTTAAAAAATATTGAAATAATTATCAAATAAGTTATCGTATACTATTTGAGACTTGATATCTGGGTAAGTTTCAGGCATCGAAACAAATATTTGATTTAGTGGTCAAGTATCTTATTTGAAACAAGTATCAAGAGTTTATATTGAAGAGTGGTTCAAGTATCATGTAGGTAAAATTTTGCTTAATAGTTGCATATAGTTACCATGAGGTAAAGAACTCTAAATGGTAAAAAATATATGAAAAAAACAGATATTGAAATCTTTATGATTACTGCTAATACTAACTAGAAAAGTACCAAAAAACATTAACATACCTATTCAACATCAAAAAAAATCTGGAAATGTTCCAAAAATATTTAAAATAGTTATTCAATATCAAAAAAATAAAGGCAAACATAGTTTTACCTTAACACTATATATATTTGTTTCTAGAAAATGACATTTAAAATTTACAGACACTGAAATTAAGAAATATTGATCAGTCTATTACTGTTGGGCATAATGAAATGGTCCCTACACTTGAGTGGATCATCATTTTCACTAACACATCCGTCGCATGCCTTGTCAGTACCATATTTTCACAGCAGCACGACATATCTCCTTCGAAGTTACTCAGCATCCAGTGGATGCTTTTATTATGATTTGATACTTAGTTTATAATGCTTTATTATGTGTTACTACTTGGTTTATAAAGTTTTTTTATGATTTGATACTACATTTGCAATTTTTTTTATTAGTTGGTACGTGATTAACAATGCTTTCATATGAGTTGATGCTCAGTTTATATGGCTTTTTTATAAATTGATACTTGGTTTATAAGGATTTTCTATGGGTTGTCAGCATAACACAACTTTTGATACTTGAAAATTGAAAACAACAAAATGCTTAACTCTACAAAAAGTATCAACACTGGAGTAGTGATTTACTGTATCAAAAACTCATATACAAAAACTTTATGAAACTTAATTTACTTAATACAAGGAATCAAACTTAATACAAATATTTTAGTGATATATATTTTGTTTTGATATACATGAATCTGAAACTTTGAAACTCGATATAATGAAACTTGTTCAATAAAAAAATGATATAAAGAATCAAACTTCATGACCAACTTTGTCTCCTAATTTCTACATACCGTCTTCTTACTTTTTCTTCCTTAAGAGAAACTCATAATACCACTTTTTCCATTAAGGTGTTTGAAAAAAAAGATAACTCCTTATGCTCTTTTAAGAACAACCCATACGTAACTGATCTATTTCTTTTGTTGTATCTGTCAAAAATGGAGGGACGTTATCATTATCAGCAAAGGATTGAGTCAAACCAGGACTAAAAGAAGGAGATGGATCCGCATAATTATTTTAGCTTGATGCTTAAAGGAGAAGAGAAAGGAAAAAATAATTTCTTGTTTGGATGAAAAATGAGAGCGACAGTGTTTCTTTTTCCAAGTAACTTCAAAAAGGTATAATTTGAAATTAAACTATGTAAGGTAAGTAATTAATTGGTTAGTTGACTTTCATTAGACTGTTGACAAAAAAAAGAATAAAAAAAGGTTGAAAAAAAATCAGAGTTTGTTAATATCAAAAAATGAAGTAGAAAACTGAAAAAGTGGGATTTTTATAAATAATTTAAATGGAAGGGAATATTGGAGATTTGGATCAAATATGTCATGTACTTTTAAAATTTTTCCTATAAAATATGGGTAAATATAGATTTGGTCAAATATGATTTGATAAAAATGGTTCCAACCCACTATATTCTCTTGAAGCCAAAAAAGATTAAATCAAAGTTAGATTGTTAATGCTTAACCCCCATTACCCTAATCCTAATCCCAAATAATTATTTCTGAAAAAACTATTTTTCTATAAAAACTTTTAACTTTTTCTACTTCTATACACTATCACCCTCCCATTCCAACCCCACCTCCATCCCTCATCCCCACCCTACCCGCACTTATATCACCCCCAATATTTAAATTAGAAAATATCAAGAAAAATTCAATGAAAAGGAAAAATTCACCATGCCTCCCAACTTCCATTGTAACCTCCCCTCCTCGGACTCGTTACCACCACCTAGGAGTGAGCATTCGGTTCTTCGATGGGGGTATGCAAAAATCGAACCGACTGATAAATCGAATCAAAATAAACAATCAAAATAAATGTTATTAATTTATTGTTATTAGATTAACAGATTGTTAATGGTTTTACAATAAAATGATTAGGTTATTGGTTCGATCTTGATTTTTAATATTGAGTTATTGGGTAAACCGATAAACCATTAAGACTATAATAATTTTCTATTTTAACCCTTTCTAAATACTAAATATTAATAATTTAGCATCACTTGATATTAAATCGATAATCGTAAGTAATGTATTTGCTTGGTTTCGAGGTCAAATATTACATATTATTAAGTGTAGATGCTCAATTGATTTATTTATTTTACTATATCTCATTCGAATTGTGTTAAATTGTTAGAGAAGTGAAATATTTATTTTATGAATATTTTATATTGAGTAAACCAAAAATCAACTGTTAAGGACCAAAATCGATAAATCAAAAATCAATAAAAAGTGTCTTATTGATATGTTATTGGTTTAGAATATTTAAAAACTAAAAACCAATAAACCAAACAGATAATACAAAAAATTCAACCAAACCAATTGATGCACACCTTTATTCTTTGGTTCGATTTTAGCAAATTATAAAAATTTTATTTACATAATAATTTTATTTGTTGATATAATATTATATATAATTTTTAGATTGTTATAATAAAAGTTCACTTTCTGGTGTACCAAAGTTTTATGACCCCTACGTTGAGCACCAAACCAAATAAATGAACTTTTGAAAAAAGAACACCTACACCGAACCGAAGAACTGAATTAGTTTGATTTGGTTCAATTTTTTGATTTTCTAATATTTATGAGTGGGGGATCTATGGGTCTATATGGGTACCCATATTTTATCCATTTTGATCGTATTTGTATGAGCTCTTACAATAGATCAACCCACATTTACTCATTTAGAAAATATGAGTGATCCATTAAAATAAATATGGGTTAAATGAGTACTTTTAACCTTATATGGATTGAAATTTCCATCTCTAGTTATCAGCTAATCTATGACTCATGGATTCGACCATGAGTTGTAGAAAAATTTCGTTGTTAATGTCACGACCCAAGCCTAGGGCCTAGACATGACACGATAAATGGGGAATCCGAAGGGACCCCAAACAAGCCTCTTAGCATATCATTTACACATTCTTAGTCGAGGAAGCAAAATAAGCATCAACAAATGACATAAAAAAAAGAAAAGCGGAACTAAGACAAATCACAAAAGCAAAAAAGAGTCAAGGTCATAGCATAAACATACAAAGTATCCAGCAACACCTCTACTTTAGAAAGGAGCAGAGGCCAAGACACTCCCCCGGCTCACCCTCATAATAATAAGTATTCAACATAAGATGAAGCCTCAACATAACATCAAGTGAGCAGATATTGTCCTCAAAATTGAGGACTCACCAAAGCTTTCTCCGAGAACTGAACTAGTTACGTGAAAGAGGATGATCAAAAGGATCTCCGATCCCTATATGGTAATATCATGTAGGCATACACTATGGACTAGTACATTTGTATATACTAAGTATGTAGGGTGCAATGCAACAAAGACATAAGCCAATATAATTTCAAAATGCATAATCATAAGCAAAAAATGTATAATCTCAATATGACATGTATAATCAATGCTTGTAATAACCCATACTTGTAAAATATTAAACTTGCATAATATATAATATATATGTTGGAAGAGTCCTTGACCGACATAGGCCCAGCGAGCTACTACTTTGAATTCGAGGCATGTCACCTACTCGACAAGGTGATCGAGGCATGTCACCCCTGTGACAAGGTGTGGTATACTTGCCATGGTAAACCATACAATGAATAATCCTAGTCATGTCACCCTCTCGGCAAGGTGTGGTATAACTAGATGGATCCACTAGTAGCAAGGGTAATAATCATCATCCTGTGGTGGCATATAGTTTAGAGACTAAAAATATTTTATAAGAGCCCCTTGAGTCGAGCCCCCATCTTAAGCCTCAATCGGTGCTAAGTCAAATCCCACTGAATACATGGAATAATCATACTTTAATCATAACATCTATAGCTTGTAAGAACATGACTTGAGTAGGTCATAAACATGCTTGACCTGTACTAGTGAGCCTAACTTTAACATAAGAGTAGATCATAATCATACATGAACCATTGCTTTAACATGAATGGCTCACAAGAGGTAAAATTTTAAAATAGGGCTAAATTTGATACTTATAAAATCATAGATAATTTTCATGAATTAAATACATGCTTCAAAGCCCTTAATCATCATGAAGTCACTTGACTTATAAATCATGTGATAGATCATTAATAACTTGAGAATTCTTGTCACGCCATTTTATCAAACATATAGTGGGTTCATGATACTTGTTCAAAATCATGCAATACAAGAGTAAGACAAGATGAGCAAACTCTATGCAAATTGACACACCATTAAAGGGTACCTTGAAATCCATCACAAAGCTCATAATAGTTCATAATTTCATAGCTCAAAATATCCATAGTCTCAATAGACAAAATCAATTCATCGAATAGGCTTAAAATAAACATTCATGCATAATCAATCAATACTTGCTAAAATTCCATCATAATTTATGTTCATATTTCATAATAAGAGACACCCATAGATAATACAAATTCAAAACATGCAAGTTTCATAAAGAGAGGAGGTTAGGCTCTATGGGTGAAAGAACCCATGGATGAAGACCCACATACTTAAACCTTGAATTCCTTAAGGTGTACTTGAAGTAGACTTAAGCTTGAATTGAGTCCTTGAGTTCCAAAACTAAGCTTAAAATCCTTAGATTTGAATGAGAGAATTGATAGAGTCTTAGAGAGTTTTAGAGAGGGTATTGTGAGTTATAGCGTTGAAAAATAGCTAAATATGAGAGATTTCACATTTAAGTAGGCATGGGGCTATGACCCTAATGCCCTTGGGTGAAATACAAAAACCAAGAAAAATATTACACTGGTTCGTGCCCCTAGTGCAACGCGGACCAACTGCGCTTGGCGAAATATAGTGGTCTACACCGCCGGTGCATTGCGGACAGGGCGCGGACAACTACTAAAATTCAATAATTAGTGAACATTATTTTTCACCATGGGTCTTCTAAAATTTGGGTTATACTCATTTCCAGCTCAAATTTTCCCCCTAATCAAGAATATGAAGTTGGAGTTTTGAAATCACACACGAGTTTTGTGATGTATGAAAATTACAATTATGGGACATTTCAAAGCACATGAGGGGTATTTCAATATCTCCCCCTTGGGAGTATTCGTTCTCAAATGTCAGATAAACATGTGTAAGAGAATTACACATGAAGATTTCAACCCAACATGAATACAACAAATGCACTTAAACATTATTTTTTAAAAAATCCCAACATAAGTGTCAAAAACCACCATAGACTTGTTACAGTGAACATGAATGCATGTAAAATGACATGAGGGATGAAACTTAAGACTTGAAATCATAGATGGGAATTAAGTTATTAGCTTTATCTTAAGTATATTAAAGAGACATGGGTATCGGTTTTTCATGTCCGCCTTGGCTTCCCATATGGCACTTTAAACTTGTTGATTCCTCTAAAACACTTTGACAGATATTACATCTTTGTTCCTCAAACTTTTCACTTGTTTATCCAGTATATCCACCAGGACCTTCTCATAGGTCAAATTATCTTCCACAACACCCATAACCTCTTAGGGAACTGTAGCACTTGGTCACCCACACAATTTCTCAACATGGACGCATGGAAGACCGGATGAACCATATGCATCTCCATAGGCAACTCCAACTTATAGGCAACCTTACCAACTCTCCTAAAGACTCTATAAGTGTGACACCTCATAACACTATGCTCTTAAGTATCAATGTTTCAAGCCTCATTTGGTTAGATTGGGTGTTTATCAGGTTCATGGGAGACTCCTACTACCTAGACGAGTTCAAAACTTCCCTAAGAGTTGGGTTTTGGGTGATGGTTCATATAAGAGTCAACATTAAATGAGCATAACATTTGGCACACCTAGAACTGTATGGTCCACGACATGTCAAATGAAAGACTTTGAGTTAGCTTTCTACCTCACTTGATTTCACCTAATTTGAAGGTCAAATGAGGGAGTTATGACTATTTTCGTGAGACCCTCCTATGCATTGATGTCACACAGACAGTTTGACAAGTAATATTTCCTTAGATGGGCCATTTTTGGATATCTCAAAGCTAGAAAAGGTCATTTGTGGCCTAATGAATAGGAAACCCTTTGAGTTAGTTTCACAAACACTCTTGGTTTCACCTCATTTCAATGTTGGATGAAGGAGTTTTGGTCATTTTCGTGAAACCCTCTTGTGCAGTGGTATCAAATAGATAACTTGATGACTAGTGAGGTGTGTGATGGGCCATTTGGATGGCTTGGGTCTGGAAAAGGCCATTTTTGGCCAAAGGAATGTGACACAGCCATGACGTGCTGTTGAAATATAACACATTTGGTGCCTGAAATAAGGGATTTTGTGAGTTCTTAAAGTGACTATTTTACTGTTTTGATATATTTTTGTGTTGATCTAGAAAAAAGTTAGGTTGGCATAGTTTTGAAGAAAAGTTGAAGATTTTGCTAAAGTATAGGCCATACGAGCCAACGTATGAGTCGTAGCTCAAGCTTAGGGTGGTGTCGTAGCAAGAATCAGAGACCAATATAAAAAATCTTCCAGGTTTAGGTCACTTCTACGAGGACATCCTACGAGTCATAATACACATTATGACACATATAAGTGGACTCATAGCAAGAATCAGAAAGCCAAAATATTGGACGAAAAACTAAAGACGAAGACTATGAGAAAAACTTATGGGTCCTAACTCAAGAAACAACTCATACCTATGAGCCATACTAGTTCAAGCGAAGATGCTAATAACCTGATACAAGAGCCTGACTATGACTCGTAGGTCATCCTATGAGTCATAACTACGAGACTTATCAGCTGCCAGCTGTTTTTTCTGTGTAAATTTTAGGGTTTTTTTTATAAATACTATATATAGTTTAAGTTAGGTTTTTAAGTGAGACTTAGACTAGTAGACAATCTACTATTACATTTTGAATCTTCTCCTAGTTTTTTAGGGTAGTTTATTGATCTCTATTGAAAAATCCATTTTGGGGGTTCCAAATCTTACCTTGTACTCATTGTAGATCAATCAAGCTTATGGGTTTGCAACTTGTGGTGCCTATTCTCTTCATTGGTATTACTAAAATCTCATCTATGTCTATCATGTGCATTTTTTTGTGTTTTCCTTTAGCCATGAGTAGCTAAGCACCCACTACTTGGGCTTGTCGAAACCATGGGTAGTTTTCTTGCATTTCTATGATTGGAATTTTTCATGTATTATCTATTTTCCTTCATTTTTATTGTTGTTTAGTGATGGCCAACACAAACCCCGCCTACTATCACAATCCCAATCAAGGTAATGATGAATAGGAAAAGGAAAATAAATGAAAAAGTTCGATTGATATGTTCTCATCTAATCAACCAAACCTGACCAAGGGGAGGTTGATTGGGACTATTGGTAATGTTAGGACCCACAACGTAATTTAAACCCCGAACATCCTTAATTGGTTCGATTTAATAAAGTTTGGGACCAAATAT
>JAOTQJ010141734.1:0-37405 GCA_025642045.1 Solanum sejunctum
AAATAGGACTTTTATCTAGAATTCTTTTATCTAGTATCACATAGATTGAGTAAACCTTAGAATGGAGTTAACTTTAGCATCACTTTAAAAAAAACACGTATCTTAATTTACCTTAAAAATAATTAGATGGCGACTCCTTAAGACAATAATTTAGGAATCAACAATATGTTATACACCGTTTGATTTCGAGTTAAAATGGGGTATAATAGTTCTCACTTTTGTAATTGATTGTTCAAAGCTCTCCTTGAAAGGTATGGTGTGAAGCATCGAGTGGCAACCCTGCACCATCCCCAAACAAGTGGGTAAGTGAAAGTATTAAATAGGGAGATGAAGCAAATCTTATCCAAAACGGTAAATGTGAATTGCACGAATTGGTTGAGAAAGTTGGATGATGTCTTATGGGCTATTGCACGACTTTCAAAACTCCAATAGGAATATCTTTGTGTTAATTGGTGTTTGGGAAAGCATGTCATATGCCAATTGATTTGAGCACAAGGCAGTATGGGCACTAAAGAAGTCAATGCTGGACGGGAATGAAGAGCAACATCTAGGTTAATGCAAGTAAATGAACTTGATTAGTTTAGGCTGCAAGCATATGAGAGCTCTATATTGTACAACCAACAGATGAAAGTTCAAAATTATTGTAGAATTGAGAATCGCCAATTTGCTCTAGGAGACATAGTGTTGCTTTACAACTCTAGGTTGAAGTGGTTTCCCAGGAAATTTAGATCCAAGTGGATGGGACCGTTTATGGTGGTTAATATTTTTACTTATGGAGCCATCGAGTTAGAAAGCAGGGATAGTAAACTTTTCAAAGTCAACGGCTAGAGGGTCAAACTGTACATGGGCGATGCAGAAGAAATTAAAATAGTGAAAGACTGGGACCTTAAATTATTGTTACTGATGCAATCATGCATTTTGATTATCTGGTAATGTTTGTTCTGATATTGTGAAGGTAAGTTGAGACTTGAAGCATGACCTGTGAGTCTATACTTGATTGTGTGTGCAATGCCATGTGTATTTTGATCTTATTTTGTTATATTCATGTATCGTGTATAGACTCAGAACTTGTCTTATTACTCTAAGATTGGTTTGGTGATTTGGTTGAGTTGTAAGGAATCTTAGGCCCTTGTTCCGTCAGAGAGTCCACTTGCCTAAATGACCTACTAAATGAGTAAGTGAATCTCTTGTTCCAAAGTTTTGAGCTTCTCAAATACTTTCTTTCATGATACCTTGCTAGCTGAACCTTGTTTTATGAAATACTTTGATTTTGGTCCAGGTCTATCCTTGATCATGTGAACTTTCATTGAGGCTAAAAACCTAAGTTGAGGGTATCTACAGATTGTGTCGCTAGTTTGAGAAATAAATATTGTGTACTTCACCCAGGCTAAAAGCCTAAGTTGAGGGTGACCCTTATTATGGTAAAGTAATAACTATGAGGTGGTTAGTTGAAAAATAAAGAAAGAAATAAAAAATTGAGCCTGGGGAGGAGAAAGAAAAGAAAAGTGCCTTGAATTGAAGAAAATAGCAAAAATGAGTTCAAAAATAGGGCACAACTAAAAAAGGGTGGATTTAGTAAAAATGATTGGGTTATGAAGGTAAAAATATTGTTGAAGATGGTTCAAGGATAGCTTTTAGTCACCACTTGCCTAAAATGTCATACCCAAGCCCCCTGAACCTATGTTACAAGCCATTAACTCCTAAAGTGATCCAAATCCACTTTGTCACCAAACTAGAAGTTTAGTATAAAGGCAAGCCTATGGTGTTAGTTATTTTGCATGAATTTCAATTGTGAGAGTGAAAAACCTTGCATAGTCCCTGAATTCTAAATTCCGTCTGAGTGAGTAAGAGGAACTTCTTTTCTGCGAGTGCATTTGCACTACTTGATTAGCATATGACTACACCAATGCTTGTGGATGGTTAATGCTCCTTGGCTTATCATAATTGGGTTGCCAAATGCATCTTTGTGTTCTATTTTGCTTAGTTAGCTTTGCAATCTTGTTTTAAAAATAAAAGTTGGGTACCTAAATTAAAGTGATGTATATGCTATTAGTGTAGCTGCTATATGTTCCTCATTGTCTGCTTAGATTGAGTCGTCGCTTGAGGACAAAAATTAATTCTAAGTTGTGGATGTTAATGTGCTGTCAAAATACTATACATTTGACGCCTAAAACAAAGAATTTTGTGAGTTCTTAATGCGACTTTTTGTGATTTTTATGTGTTTTTGGGTTAATATTGTAGAAAAGATAGGTTGGCATGATTTTGGAGAAAAATTACAGATTTTGCTGAAGGCCAGGACATACGAGCTCAACTATGAGTTGTAGCCCAAGCTACAAATCATAGGGTGATCTTGTAGCAAGAAATAGAGACCAAAAATCAGAAATCTGCTAAGTGGAGGTCTGCCTTACGAGGCCATCCTACGAGTCATAGGTCTTGATACGACTCATATAGGTGGACTCGTAGCAGGAAATGGTGAGTTAAAACTTTGGACCAAAAATTAGAAGCCTAGATTATGAGAGAAGCATATGAGTCGTAGCCCAAGAAGCGACTCATACTAGTGGGTCGTACCAGCTAAGCCCAAAATGTCAAGAACTTGTTACGAGACCTCGATTACGACTCGTAGGCCACCCTACAAGTCGTACTTGTGAGGCGTACCAGCTGTCAGCTGTCTTTTTTGTGTAATTTTTAGGGTTATTTTGTAAAATCTATAAATACATTAAGTTAGGGTTTTTAACAATGGATGAAGGGGATTCTAATTGAATATCATCTTGAATATACTCTCAAGAATATTTGTAGGATTTTAGCTTAGATTTTTACTTTCTCTTGGAAAAACCACTTTGGGTCATAACAGCTAAGTCCAAAATGTCAAAAACTTGTTACGAGACCTTGATTACGACTCGTAGGTCACCCTATGAGTCGTACTTGTGAGGCATACCAGCTCCCAACTATCTTTTCTATGTATTTTTAGGGTTATTTTGTAAATACTATAAAAATATTAAGTTAGGGTTTTTAAAAATGGAGAAAGGGGATTCCAGATATTGAATATCATCTTTGAATATACTCTCAAGAATATTTGTAGGGTTTTAGCTTAGATCTTTATTTTCTCTTGGAAAACCCACTTTTGGGTAGTGCAAATCCAAATATTGTATTCATTCTCAATATACCAAGCTTGTGGTTTGCTACTTGTGGTGCTACCACTCTTCATTGCTTTGGGTAAAACTCTCAACTATGTCTTGTCTTTGCATTTTTGTTGGTTTTGCTTTAGCCATAAGTAGCTAAGTACCAACAACTTCCATGTATTTTTTATTTTCTTTCATTTTGATTGTTCTTTGGTGGTGGCCAACACCAAACCCTGCCTGCTATCACCATCCCAACCAAGGTATTGACGAATAGGAAAAGAAAAGTGGATGATAATATTCGATTGATATGTTCTCATCTAGTCAACCAAACCTGACCAGAGGGAGCTTGACTGGGATAATAGATAACGATTAGTTGGCACACTATGGTCGCCAACCAAGTGGCATAGTGAAATTCAACCTTCACCTTAACAAGAGGGTTGGAAGAACCTAAGTTACCATCCTGTATGCAAATTTTCAATTGTAGTTATGATGTCTAGGGTAATCGAGTCAGCGAACCATGGGGAACATAATTCCAAGTTTTCCCATTTAGATATTCTAGTTATAGATATTCGAAATGATTGATAGTGAATTGTTGTATTCAAACCTTGTATTCTCTGTGGATTCGACCCTAACCTTCAGTTATATTAATTGCTGATAGCGATTGCTTTCTTGTTAGAGTGTGAACATAATTAGTCACCATGTAGGAATCGGAGCCCCACTTGATCATCTTCCTCAACGTTGTTAGTATGACATCTCTCAAGCTATTTGATGAGTCCTCCATTTCGGGGATGATGCTTATGTTCTCCTACTGTGTTCCAACACTATCCTTCTTTTGTATATATGTTGACTAAGGGTAAGCCCGGTAGCTTGTCTTGGCCCCTGCTAAATATCTAAGTTTTAGAGGTGTTGTTGGACATGTTTGTATTATATTTTGAGCTTTGACTCTCTCTTGACTCTTGATACTTATGACATGAGAATTGTACCTTAGCCCCATTTGTCCCTATCTACTATCTTATGTTGTATTTTATTGCTTTCACGACCAAGGATGTGTGTATGATATGTTAAGAGGCTTGTTTGGGGTCTCTTTGGGTTCCTCATTCGCCTTGTCACATCTAGACTCTACGCTCGGGTTGTGACAATTCATGTCATAATCACATTCATACTTGAGAGTTTGCACTAGCATAATCATGTTCATACATGATCTCTTTCCAAAACATACTCGTACTTGCATAAACTTGATGTACGAGCATGGGTTCTTGAAATGTAAACTTAAAATGATGAAATTTAAATAGATCCAAACATATTTTAATGGTTTAAGATCATTTGATCACAAATTGAAAGTAGTCATGCATAAATTTCATAAACTCATAAGCTTGAAGATGAGGTGTCACGAAGTTCATTCAGTTTCATCACATTAGAGCTTAAACATTCATATATAAGCATAATAACACTATTTAGAAGATAATTTGAGAAACTGAAGTTCATGCATGAAAGCCCATAAGATTCATGATTTAAATTTTATAAGAAGAGATTATATTAGTTTGGTTTCATGGATGAAGTGGACTTATAAATCAAACCTGCATACATTAGGTGTTAATTTGATGGTTTGAAGAAGATTTAGTGTCACAACCCAAGCCTCGAGCCCAAATGCGACATGGTGAATGGGGAATCCAAATGTACCCAAACAAGTTTCATAACATACTTAAGCACATCCTTGATTAAGAAGCGTGGACCAATCATCAATAATTCTTGCTAAGGGGAATAAGGCCTTAGGACACCCTTTATGGGTAAAGAGATAAGGAATTCCCACCATCTCAAGCACAACAAGAATTCCAAGAGAAAGGTTGCATGGGATGCACTCTATAGGGGGTACAAGGGCTTAGGATATTCACCAATTTATAATTCTCATCACAAGCAAAAACAAAGCATGGGATGGGGACCAAGGGAAAGTCTCAATAGGTACATAAGTGTCACACAAATCATACATAACATGTAATCTAATAATACCTCTAGTCATTAGTGTGATGGGGTTCAGGACATGTTCCGAGCTCAACCTCAAATATAAATAATTAAAAGTAGCAATGTCATAAAATTAGTAGATAAAAAATGGATTTTCCCTCGAAATGGAGGACTTACAACAAGTTAAGTCTTCAAGAATCATACTAGACACAAGGAGGTAGATGGGGAAGAGCTCTAGTGCCTATATGAATAGATCATGTATGCAAAAGGTGTGGGTCAATACTTTAAATGTTCTAAGAATGCGGAATGCAATGTAACAAGCGATCATAAGCTATAATAGACAAGATGCATAATCATAGCAAAGGCAATGAGTTCAATATGACATGTATGATCAATTGGCTAATTAAAATAGGCATAGGAAAAAAAAGCATAATTTCATAACAACACGCACATATGTGGGAGGAGACTTTAACTAATATTAAGACATGCGAGCTACTACATGGAATCCCTATGTTTTCTCCACACTGAAAAAGGAGTGTTCTATTTGTCAAGGTAAATCATATCCTCACCTTATGACACAACCTTTTCGATGGGTGTTACATGACCTAGTTAGATTCACTAGTATAAGCCCATTTAGGAAGATAATAATAAGCTATGGTTGCACATAGTTATGAAACTTAACACTTTATATAAGGACCCTTTGAGTTGTGCCCTCACTTTAAGCCTCATTCGATGCTAAGACTAGTCCAGGAAATACATAAACATAAGAATAATCATAATATGTATAAGCATATAAATCATAATATCATCATAGGAGTAGCTCATTAAAATCTTTGTTCATGTGAGCATTTTCTTCATAAGAGGGTATATTATGACATTTCGAAAGATCTTCATAATCTTGCATAATATTCATAGAGTTTTCATGGATTCATAACAAACTTGATAGCCCTTAATCATTCATAATATTTATGAACTTGCATGATTGGTAGTCGAGAATTTCATCAACATAAGATGCTTCATCATATAATCTTAGTCAAAACATCATGGGTTTGTGCATATGACATAAAATAACAAAGTTAAAGAGTAATGTGCATGAATAGGTAGAACATGTTGATTTGAAACCATTCAAAGCAACCCACCATAATCATATGTAAAACCCCTAGTTAGGGAAACATGGAAATTGTCTCAAAATCCATAATTTTCATGGAATTTCATAATAACATAATATGCATATCTTAAAGGTCATAAAATAATTCATGAAATCAACCCTTAATAGGAGTTCATGCATATTCAAACCAATAATTGACAATTTCCAACTCAAATCATGCATAATAATTAAAATAGCAAGTACCCATGGTGATTCAAGTCTTAAAATAAAAAAAATAAATTGGAAAGGATTTTGGACACCATGGGTGAAAGGATCCATGGATGAAGACACCCACATATGCCACCAAAACAAAACACTTTTAATGCTTTAAACTTAGAATTTTGTGGGTTCTCTAGCAATCTTTAGTAGATCTGTGCTTGTGTTATTTTTACAGGATTTTAAGGATTCGGAATATTTTTGCGAGGATTGCCAAAGCGTTGCAACTTTTTGTTTAGTATGAGACAACTTTTTGTTTAGTATGAGACGACCAATGGGTCGTGGTTTGAACCACGAGCTGTAGGTGGATGTTCATGGTTCGATTTAGAGATTAGAAGATCTTTTAGAAATTTTGATGATGATTAAAAGGACAGGCCGATGTTCATTCGACAACCCATGGACTTGTTCGTAGGACAAAAGCTCAGAGTTTTAGGAAACTAATAGGATGGAGAAAATCACGACCCATAGTCCAAACTATGAGACATGGATGAAGTCTCCGCATATGGGGCCTAATTTCTAGGAAGGCAGTCCAAGATACCCCGATCACAAGTTGTGGATCAATTTATAGGTCGTACATTGGCTCGTGGGCAAGCTTGAGTCCAGTTTTCTTTGCCTGTTTATGAGTTTTTTATGTCCATAAATATAATTTTATTTATTTTTGATGTTTAGACTATCAAATAATAGAATGTTACTTTTAATTTGGGTTTTGTTCTTGGAGATTTTGAAAAGCACACTTTGTGCTTACTTTTGGATTTTGCTATTGCTATTATGTGGAGATTTTGGATTTTCAATTCTTCATTGTAAGTGTTTAAGTATGCAAACGTCAAACAAAATTTCATCATCTACAACAAGTATGAGTAGCTAAATTCACAATTAAGGTTGTGAGAACCATGAAAAACTAACAAAGTAAACACTGAATAAGTTGCAATCTTTAGAAAGTGCGCATGCGTACATTATTTAACTCTTCATTTTGATTGCTTTTTAATGGTGGCCAATGTTAGAATTGGCCTTGTTCTTACTTGCCTAATCAATGGGGTAATGAATGGGATAAGAGATAAATAACAGGATTCAATGTGAGAACTCTCGTCTAATTAACCTGAATGGACCAAGGGATGGTTGTACTGGGACCAAGGTAAGGGTTAGTAATGAAAAACCTGTAGATGGACCAAGTTGTATATTAAAATTTTCCTATTTGCTGGAACAAGGACTTAAGGAAGCTTAACTTACCTGTTTTGCATGCTACAGACTAGAAAAGGATAAAATTATAAGGTTATACTGTGTTAGAAATTCATGGGGTACACAATACCCTAGTTATCTTCTCTCACTAAATTCATAATACTTACATCCTAATTGTTCTTAGTATTGGTTTTAATAATTTCTATTTAACCACAAACCCCATTTTAGTAATAAGTTGATTAATTTTTCAAAATTACTCTAAGTATTCCAAGTCTAGAGCATATTCCTCATGGGATCAATCCTAACCATTATCAGTTTCTATATTTGAAACAATGACTAATTATACTTTAATTAGGAGGTGCAATTTGGCATTATCAAATCTTGGTGCCGTTGCCAAGGAATACGACTTTTCAGCATATAGGTGCAGTGTATGTCCAATACACGTAGTCCCTTGACTCCATACGATCCAAAATATAGAGAATGTTGAGAAGAATGACCCAAGGCAAAACAATGTTACAACTAATACGCTTAACTTTAATGAGCAAGACCCACGACTACCACCAGTCCAGGAAGCAATAGTAGATGGGTGGAATCAATACAAACTTGATCTAATATTAGTGGATGTTATAGGAGCTATTATATTACCTCCAGATACTAAGTTTGTTATATCAAGTGGGTTACTACAAATGTTGTAGTACAAAGGGTTGTTCTCGCTCTTAACATTAGAGGATCTGCATAAGCATTACACAATGTTGTCTTTGTCTACAGGAGTATGATAGGAAATCAAACCTATTCACGAATGTTATTGGGCTTCGTGTCTTCCTACTATCTCTTATCGATGAAGCAATAGTATGGTTATCTGAACTTTCCCAGAGATTTATATCTACATGGAAAGAGATGCAGAAATCCTTTTTGGAGAGGTACTTTCCCAAATCAAAGAAGTTAAACCTCAAAGATCATATCAACAACTTCGAACAAATACATGGGGATTCTATAACTGGTATGTGGGACCAGTTTGTTAAGTACTTGCAAAGTGTTCTAGACTATAAGATCACTATTGATTCTTTAGTGGGGATCTTCTATCAGGCCTTAGAGACAACAACAAACTAGTTGTCGATGCCATAACTGGAAGATAATTCTTGGATTGCAATTTTGCTGATGTAGCTCAAAGATTGGAAAGAGTAGAAAAGACTAATCATGTATAGGGCATAAGGGACTCAGTCATGAAAAGGATCTCTTTCTCAATTAGTACAAATTCGGAGAAAGCTAAACTCAAACAAGAGGTGCTATAAGTGTTGGCCCGTATTAGTACAAATTTGGGCTATTGATGAAGCAAAACCCGGAGCGGGTGAATACAATAAGTCAACAACCACCAAGAGCAAGCATTTAGGATGATTCATGTTATTAGGAGGACACTTGCTTTGTGACTAATAATATAGGGTGTTTTTTGACCAAAACCCAAGGATCCAAATAGGATTATTGGCCCCAAGACCAAGGGAATCAAGGTTAGAGCTATAATATGGACAACACTTATAGAGACAACAATAGAAGAGGAGGATTCTAAAATACAAACAAGGGCCAAGACATTGATGGTGATTAGGCACGCAGAGATGGGTATCACAAAGGACCATATATGCCACCAAAATACTGATTCTAGACCTAATAGTTATAGGATTGAGGAGATGTTTGATAAGTTGCCCAAGAAAGCAAATGCAGAAGATGAGACTTTGAAAGAGATGAAAGTTGATATATTGGGGATTGATCAAAGATTGAGTCTCATCTAGTGGCTATTAAAAAGTTGGAGCAGCAATTTGGGCAGATGTCAGTGCGATTAAACCAATACAAGAAGGGTACATTACTAAGAAACATAATGCAAAATCCAAAGAATGATGGGCATTGCATGGCGACACACTGTAAGCAGACAATCGATCCACCAATATTGGTAGTTGATGATGTAGTTAGAGAGAAGATAGATAAGAGTACATAGGCAAATCCTTGAATAAACTGGCCAAAGATGTTATCGGTGAAGATGTGGTAATACCAAAAAAGTTAAAACCCATACCGAGGCCTCCAGGACCTTTCCCTTCGTAGCTAAAGAAGAATGAGGAGGGGAAGTTTCAGAACATCATCTAGATGTTGAAGCAGTTATCCATATATCTTTCTCTCATTGATGCATTGGAACAAATGGCTGGTTTGCTAAGTTCATGAAGGACCTAGTTATGAAGAGGACAATGGTAAGTCAAGAGCTTGCTCAAGATCTTTATCATTGCGGAGCTATTGTAACATGATCCTTAATGCAAAAGAAGGAGGACAGCAGAGCATTCACTATCCCTTTCACCATTAGAGTCTTAATTTTGCAAAGTCACTATGTAATTTTAGAGCTTGCATCAATCTTATGCCTTTTGCGGTATATAAGCAGTTAGGCTTGGAAGACCCCATTTCAACGTCAATGCGATTGTTGATAGGTGACAGGATTATAAAAAGCTTATGGGGATACTATATAATTTTCTTGTTTGAGTTGAAAATTTAGTATTTCTCATGGACTTTGTGATACTTGATTGTGAAGTAGACTTCGACGTCCCAATCATCTTAGGAAGGCCTTTTCTATCCACTTGGCAAGCATCAATGGATATAGATTTAGAATAACTCAAGTTTACATTGATTGACGAAAAAGTTGTCTTCAATGTTTGCTAGTCCATGAAGAGACCTAATGATTTAAAGGTTGTCTCTATGATTGTAAGTGTTGATGAAGTGCAACAAGAGATACCCATAGAGGAGAGACTGCGTGTCGAAACTCTTGAGGCTATGTTGATGAATTTTGAGAGTTATAACATCCCAGACTATGATGAGATTGTTAATACACTTAGATCACATGAATACCCTAGATAGTAGCTCAATCTTGAGTTGGACTTGAAAAAATGCGAGACGTCACCTACTAGACCATCCATTGAAGAGCCACTGATGTTGAAATTAAAGGCTCTTCCAGACCACTTGAGGTATATGTTTTTAGGATCTAATAATACTTTACCTATGAATATTGCTATAGATCTTGATGAAGATCATATAGAGGCATTGGTTTTGGTCCTCAAAAGATTCAAAAGGGCAACTGGATGGACAATTGCAGGTATTATTGGCATCCCACTAGGCATTTACACTCACAAGATTTCGCTTGCCAAGGACTATAAGCTAAGCTTAAGAACCAAAGATGTCTTAACCCTCTAAGGTAGAAGGTTATGTGTAAGAATATCATTAAGTGGTTAGACGTAGGTGTGATATATCTGATCGATGGCAGTAAATGGGGAAGTCCGTTCTAGTATGTTACAATGAAGAGAGGTATCATTGTGGTTCCTAATGGTAGCAATGAGTTGATACCCATAAGGCCAATCACAGGATGGAGGGTTTGCATTGATTATCATATGGTCAATGCTTCTACAGAAAAAGATCACATTTCTAAGCCGTTTATGGACCAAATGCTAGATCGATTGGCAAGTAAAGGCTAGCATTATTTTCTTGGTGGTTATTAAGGCTATATACAAATTTACATGACCTTATGGCACCACCATATTCAAGAGGATGCCCTTCAAATTGTGTAAGGCATTGGCCACCTTCCAGATATGCATGACGTCAATTTTCTCAAATATGGTAGAGGACACTATTAAAGTGTTTATGGATGATTTTAATGTTGTTAGATATTCATTTGAGGATTATCTAAAACATCTACATGATGTGTTAAAATAGTGTGAAGAGTGTCACCTTGTGTGGAATTGAGAAAAGTGTCACTTTATGGTGAAGAATGGTATCATGCTAGGACACAGAATCTCCATCAAAGGTATTAGGGTAGATAAGGCCAAAGTTGAGATTATTGAGAAGATTCATCCCCCTATCTTTGTAAAAGGTGCGAGGTGTTTCTTGGGACATGCAGTATTCTACCGATGATTTATAAAAGACTTCTCAAAGACTGCGTATCCCTTGTGCAAGCTACTTGAGAAAGATGCTAAGATTGTGTTTTATAATACATGTATTGAACGATTCGAGGGGTTGGAGCAGAGGTTGATTTCGACACCTAGCACTGTTGCACAGATTAGACTCAACCCATGGAGACCATAAGTGATTCAAGCGGGAAAGAACTTGGTGTGTAAGTGAAATTCACCAAGAACGCCTCAAAATATGCTTTGAAAATGCCCATAATTAATTTTTAATATATCTTAGAATTTATGTGTGATGTATAAAAGCCAACTTCATATTCTTAATTTTGAGGAAAATTGAGTGACGAATAGGTATAACCTCGATTTTAGAGGATCTATAGCGAAAAATAATTTTTGCAAAATTTTCTTATCTAGTGTGCATCCGCGACCAGACTGCGATGCAAACTGGCCTAGATCAGTGTCATTCTATCATACACGATGTGTCTGCATCGCGGACTAACCGTGAACTAGTGTTGATTTTTCTTAATTTCTCGTTTTGGCCCAAGGGCATTGCGGTCATAGCCCCATATCTAGTTATGTGTGAAAATATATATACTTAGTCATTTTTCAACTTTATATCACTCAAGACCCTCTAACAAACCTCTCCAAGACTTAACCAAATATCTCATTCAAATTTCAAGGGTTTTAAGCTTAGCTTTGGAATTCAAGGATTCTCTTCAAGCCCCAAGTTCTCTTCAAGCTCAACTTCAGAAAATCCAAGTTTGAGGTATATGAAGTTTCATCCATTGGATCTTTTCACCCATGGAGCCCAATCTCCCTTTGTATGAAATTTACATGTTTTCAAGTTGTATCATCTATGTATATCTCTTATTATGGTTTTTGATTATAAATTATATTGGGTTTATGAAATGTTGATTGATTATGCATGTTTATCTATTTCAAGCTTATACTATGAATTGGTTTGTCTATTGAGACTGTGCATGTTTTGAGCTATGATACTATGATCTATTATGAGATCTGATGATGGTTTTTAGGGTATTCTACATGAGGGTTTTACTATGTGTTGGTGGGTTGATTTACATTGAGTTTCCTTATACTTTTTCACTCTTGAATTACATGATTTTGAACTAACATTATGAACCTATCATTTTTTAATAAAATATCTTAATAAGGATTCTTAGGTTGTTGATGATCTAATATGTGGTTTATAAGTCAAGTGACTTTATGATGATTAAGGGCTTGCATGTATGCATTGAATTCATAAAAAGTATCTATACTGTTGCAAGTTGACCACACCTTGTTGGGGAGTGACATGCCTAACCACCTTGTTGAGAGGATGATACGTCTCGACCACCTTGTTAGGGGGTGATATGCCCATACTAACATGTTGAGGTGTAGATACCTCGACCACCTTATTTGGGGGTGAGATACCCATACTACTATGTTGAGGTGTAGATACCTCGACCAACTTCTTGGGGTGACATGCCCATACTATCATGTTGAGGGTTAGATACCTTGACCACCTCATTGGAGGGTGACATGCCCATACCACCATGTTGAGGGTGGATACCTTAATCACCTTCTAAAGGGGTAACATACCTTGGATTCCAAGTAGTACATTCTTGGTCTATGATTATGGTCCCTTCCCGCACATGTTTTATGTTCTATATAAGTTACATGAATTACAATTATGTTTTACTTTAGGCATTGATCATGCATGCCATATTGCTATTACACTTGTCCATTGCTTATGAATATGCATTTTGACTATGTTGAATCATGTCTTGATGCATTGCATCCTACAGACTTAGTACATTTAAATGTATTAACGTATACTCTATGCCTACATGATGTTACCAAATAGGGGCTAGAGCACCTCTCGATCATCTTCCACGTGGCTAGTTTGGTGCTTTGGAGATAAACTTTGGAGATTCCTCAAGTTCGAGGACACTATCTATGCTACTCTTGTCATTTTTCTATTTCTTTTTGTGAAACACTTGATACTATGAGGGTGATCTTGAAAAGTGCCTTGGCCTCTGCTCCAATCTATGGTAGAGTTATTGTCGGAACAATTGATGTATTTTTGCTTTGATCTTGACTCTTGAGTATTTTATAATTATAAAGGATTTCCCTTAGTCCAATCTTCCATTAGTTATATCTCTAGTTGTTGTTATTTTGCTTCCGCAACCAAGGATGTGATATTGATATGCTTAGAGGCTTATTTGGGGTTCCTTTGGGATTCCCATTTGTCGTATCAATGCCCCAAAATGTGCTTCGAGAATGCCCCTAATCATAATTTCCATATTTCTCAAAATCCATGTATTATATCAAAAATTCAACTTCATATTCTTGATTAGAGGAAAAAATTAAGTGGGAAATGGGTATTACCGCTATTTTAGAGGACCCGTACCAAAAAATAATTTTCACAAAATTTTCATAAATAGTGTGCATCTGCGACCAGACAACGATGCAAATTAGGCACAGATCAGCGTAATTATTTCTTTCGTGATAGGGCCACATAGCGGACCAGACACGGACAAGTGTTGATTTTTTCTTAATTTCTTATTTCAGCCCAAGGGCATTGGGGTCATATCCCTATGCCCACTTATGCGTGAAAAATATACTTAGCCATTTTTTAACTCTATATAACTAATGACCCTCTCAAAAATTTCTCTAAGACTTAACCAAATATCTCATTTAAATTACAAGGGTTTCAAGCCTAGACTTACAATTCAATGAATCTCTTCAAGCCCCAAGTTCTCTTCAAGCTCAATTCAAGAAAATCCAAGTTTGAGGTTTGTGAGTTTTATCCATTAGGTCCTTTCACCTATGGAGCCCTATCCCTCTTTTTATGAAATTTGAATGTTTTCAAGTTGTATCATCTATGGGTATTTCTTATTATGGATTTTGATTATAAATTATGTTGGGGTTTTATGAAATGTTGGTTGATTATGCATGTTTATCTTTTTTGAGCTTGTTCTTTGAATTAGTTTGTCTATTGAGACTATGCATGTTTTGAGCTATGAAACTATGATATATTACAGATTTGATGATGGTTTTCAGGGTATTCTACATGAGCATTTTACTATGTGTTGGTTGGTTTATTTATATTGACTTTCCTCATAATATTTCACTTTTGAATTGCATGATTTTGAACTAGCATTATGAATCCACCAAGTTTTTGATAAAATATCTTGGAAAGGATTCTCAAGTAGTTGATGATCTAATATATGGTTTATAAGTCAAGTTACTTTATGATGATTAAGGCTTGCATGTATATATTGATTTCACGAAAAGTATCTTTAGTATTGCAAGTTGACCAAACCTTGTTGGGAGGTGACATGCCCAACCACCTTATTGAGGGGGTGACATGACTCAACTTTCTTGTTGGGGGGTGACATGCCCATACTACCATGTTAAAGTGTAGATACCTCGACCACCTTGTTAGGGGGTGACATGGCCATACTACCATGTTGAGGGGTAGATACCTTGACCACCTTATTGGGGGTAAAATGCCCATACCACCATGTTGGAGGGTGGATATACCTCAATCACCTTCCAAGGGGGTGACATGCCTTGGATTCCAATTAGTAGTTTCTTTGTCTATGATTGTGGTCCCTTCCCACACATGTATTATGTTTCATGCAAGTTATGTGAATTACAAGTATGATTTACTTCAAGCATTGATTTTGCATATCATATTGATATTATACTTATCCCTTGCTTATGAATATGCATTTTGACTATGTTTGCTTATGTCTTGTTGCATTGCGTTCTACATACTTAGTATATTCAAATTTACTAACGCATACTCTATGCTTACATGAAGTTACCATGTAGGGACTGGAGCACCTCTCGATCATCCTCCATATGGCTAGTTCGATGCTTTGGAGATAAGTTTTAGTGAGTCCTCAAGTTCGAGGACATTATCTATGATACTCTTGCCATTTTGCTATTTCTTTATGTTGAACACTGATACTATGAGGGTGAGCCCAAAAAGTGTCTTGGCCCCTGCTCCAATCAATGTTATAGGTGTTGTTGGAACAATTGATGTATTTTTGCTTTGAGCTTGATTCTGGAGTATTTTATGATTATCCAAGACTTTCTTTAATTCCATCTTCCATTATTTATATCTTTTGTTGTTGTTATTTTTTGTCCATGACCAAGGATGAGTAATTGATATGCTAAGAGGCTTGCTTAGGGTTCCTTCGGGATCCCCAATCGCCGTATCAATGCCCCAAAATATGCTTCGAAAATGCCCTTAATAATAATTTCCATATTTCTCAAAATCCATGCATGATATCAAACATTCAACTTCATATTCTTAATCTAGGGGTAAAATTGAGTGGAAAATGGGTGTTATCATAATTTTAGAGGACCCATACCAAAAAATAATTTTCTCAAAATTTTCTTAAACATTGTGCATCAGTGACCACACAGCGATGTAGACTAGGCACGGATTAGTGTAATTCTTATCTAGTGTGCATTCGCGACCAGACCGTGATATGGACTAGGCATGGATCAGTGTTATTTTGTCCTTCGTAATGGTGGTCCATGTCACGGATTAGACGCGGACTAGTGTTGATTTTTTCTTAATTTCCTATTTCGGCCCATGCCATTGACGTCAGAGCCTCAAGACCACTAATGCATGAAAACATCTATACTTAGCTATTTTTCAAGTTTATATCAGTCAAGACCCTCTGAAAAACCTTTCCAAGATGTAATCAAATATCTCATTCAAATTTCAAGGGTTTCAAGCCTAGCTTTGGAATTCAAGGATTCTCTTCAAGTCCCAAGTTTTCTTTAAGATCAACTCAGGAAAACCCAAGTTTAAGGTATATGGGTTTTATCCATTGGGTCTTTTCACCCATGGAGCCCAATCTCTCTTTTTATGAAATTTGCATGTTTTCAAGTTGTATCATCTATGGGTATCTCTTATTATGGATTTTGATGATAAATTATGTTGGGGTTTTATGAAATGTTGATTGATTATACATTTTTATCTATTTTAAGTTTATACTATAAATTGGTTTGTCTATTGAGACTATGCATGTTTTGAACTATGAAACTATGGTCTATTACAAGATTTGATGATGGTTTTCAGGGTATTCAACATGAGTATTTTACTATTTGTTAGCGGGTTGATTTACATTGAGTTTTCTCATATTTTTTCACTCTTGAATTGCATGATTTTTAACTAGCATTATGAACCCACCAAGTATTTGATAAAATGTCTTGACAAGGATTCTCAAGTTATTGATGACATATTACATGGTTTATAAGAAAAGTGACTTTATGATGATTAAGAGCTTGTAAGTATGCATTGAATTCATGAAAAGTATCTATAGTTTTGCAATTTGACTACACCTTGTTGGGGGGGGGGGGCTGACATGCCCAACCACCTTGTTGAGGGGGTGACATGCATCAACCACCATTTTGGGGGGTGACATGCCCTAACCATGTTGAGGGTCAAATACCTTGACCAACCTTTGGGAGGTGACATGCCTATACTACCATGTTGAGTGGTAGATACCACAATCACATTGTTGGGGGTTGACATGCGCATACTACCATGTTGAGGGGTAGATACCTCGACCACCTTGTTGGGGGGTTACATGCCCATCACACTATGTTGAGGGGTGGATACCTTATTCACCTTCCAATGAGGTGACATGCCTTGGATTCCAAGTAGTAGTTGCTTGGTCTATCATTATGGTCACTTCCCACACATGTATTATGTTCTATACAAGTTATATGAGTTACAAGTATGTTTTAATTCAAGCATTGATCATGCATGTCATATTGATATTATACTTATCTATTGCTTATGAATTTGCATTTTGACTATGTTGGCTTATATCTTGTAGCATTTAATCTTACATACTTAATACATTCAAATGTACTAACACATACTCTATACCTACATGATGTTACTATGTAGGGACTGGAGCACCTCTCGATCATCCTCCACGTGGCTAGTTTGGTGCCTTGGACATAAGTTTTCGTGAGCCCTCAAGTTCAAGAACACTATCTATGCTACTATTGCCATTTTTCTATATCTTTATGTTGAACACTTGGTACTATAAGGGTGAGCCTGAAAAGTATCTTGGCCCCCGCTCCAACAAATGTTAGAGGTGTTGTTAGAACAATTAATGTATTTTTGCTTTGAGCTTGACTCTTGAGTATTTTATGATTATCAAAGACTTTCCTTAGTCTCGTTTTCCCTTATTTATATCTTTTATTGTTGTTATTTTGCTTCCACGATCAAGGATGTGTGATTGATATGATAAGAGGCTTGTTTGGGGTTCTTTCAGTATCCCCATGCTCCGTGTCACATCTAGGCCCTAGGCTTGGGTCGTTATAGTATTAGGGAAACATAGAGAGAAGATAATAAATTGTATATACTATGGCAGTAAAGCTCTCAATGTAGCACAGGAGAATTATACTGTCACAGAGCAAGAGTTACTCACAATGGTCTTTGTGTTTGAGATGTTCAGGTCATATCTATTGGTAATCAATGCCATTATGAACACATATCATTCATTGTTAAGATATTTTATAGTGAAGAAAGATGCTAATCTAAGTTTGATTTGAGGGGTACTTCTTCTTCAAGAGTTTGATTTTGCGATTATTTATCGGAAGGTGCTAGATAATCAAGTTGCTTCCAAACTCAAGGATAAGGCTATGGCTAAGTTTGAAGATGGGTTGGAGATCAGTGATGTCTTCCTTAATGAGAGAGTATTGGCTACATCACATGATTTGATATCATGGTTTGTAGATTTTCCAAACTTCTTAGTTAATGATGTTGTGCCACGCAATTTGACTTCTTACTAGTGCTGCAAGTTCATGTCTAACATAAGGATTTTTCTAAGATTAACCATATTTATTTCATGTCTATGCAGGTGATATTATTCATCATCGTATTCCTGAGGTTGAGATGATGAGAATTCTTGAATCTTCACATTCTTCATTAGTCGGCAGGCATCATAGTGGTATTTGAACAACATATGAAATTATGCAGTATGGCTACTACTGGCCAACTATTCACTAAGTTGCCCATGACTATGCCAAAGCATGTGGCAATCTAAAGAGAAGGTGGGATTTCTTGAAAGCATGAGCTCTCACTTAACCCAATTATTGTTTTTGAGTTATTTGATGTATGACGTCAACAACCTCAGAAGTAATCTAACTCGGTTAAAACTAAAAAGGGGTAAAACTTTACCAATTACTCACTACACAAAAGCAAAATCCCTAAACCCTCTAATTATCTCCCAACCCTCCAACCTAATTTCCATCCACCCTCTTATTTTCCAACCTATTTTAAATGACTATAACACTATTTTGGTGAGTTTTTGACATCCCTCAGTCCCCAAATATAGGTTTTTGATTGCTCTTTATCTAATTGGGTATGCTTTCCTTGCTTTGCCCCCAAATTCCAGCCTAGGGCATGAACTTATGGGTATATTGGATTTTTTGAATTGTGCTCTCAAAACCTAATTATAGGAGACCTATAAAGTGGTGCAAAATTGACCATTTTAGTGGAGTTGCAAAATTAGAATTAGAATAGAATTAATTGATTGTAATCATGTCTATGTATGATTGAAAACATGCCTAATTCATTGTACAATTGCTACTCCATGTTGAACTCTTATGTTTTGTACCGTGTTTTGAGAAAATTATAGTGAGATATTGTATTGGTAATTTCAATGTAAAATTGATAACTTGGGGTTAATAGGATAGTTATAACATACATTTTGACTATGAAATACAAATTGAGTTAATGTATGCATGCCATGTACTGTGTTGGTCCATTGTGTCTTATTGTCTCTAGGGAATTTTAAAATTAGACAAGGTTGATTAATTTAGATTTGGGTGTATGCTTGTTTTTTAATTGGACTTGGGCTAATATTATGGTGTATATGTTGATAGAATTGGACTATTTTTGGCATATTGTTGGGCTTTAGTTTGGACTTTATTTTATTGAAACCTGTAGACATATATTGGGCTATATGCTTTGACATTAATTTAGATATTTTTGACTGGTTCATTAGTTTAAGATTAGAGTTAATAGCCATATTTTGATATTGGATTCGGACTTGATTTTTTCAATCACGGCATGCCCAAACTAAAGAGGGTCTTTTACAAGTCGTGCTTCAATCCACAAACTGTAATTTCCACTTGTAGATGGGTTCTTATGACATAAAAATTTCATGTTCAATAGGATGATCTTGTTTATAGGTTTTAGTTTAAACTATCAGCTCTAAAACATGTTCATACTATTGAATCCTACAAAATATATTTTTCAGGTCTGCTATTACGACCTCCCTCTATGACCCGTGGTTCTATCTATGGGTCACGTAGTTGAATTTCCAGTGAGCCAATTTGCTAGTACCATTTTTTTGTGATACCTTTCTATGGTCCATAGTTCACTCTCTAGTCCATAGATGGGATTTATTATATCCATCTGTAGCTTAACTTTTATAAGTTTTTGCTTTTGTTTTTCACTTCCTTGGACTAATGTGTTCTTATATGTTCTGATATGTAGGTATGATGGGTCCCAAAGTAGATGTGGCTAGATGAGCAGAGGCTTGACCATTGAGAGAGAGACTGTGTGATAAGCTATTATAGTCTGAGACAAGTGGATCTTTGGAAGAACTTGACGTCCATCCCGATGAGGGCGTCGAGCCACGACGAACATAGATAGTGTCCCGACAAATTATAATAGCTCAACCCCTGATTGCCATAACATGTCCTCCCAGTCTAAGTGTAACGACCTAAGCCTAGGGCCCAACTATGATATAATGAATGAAAACCCAAGGGGATCCCTAAATAAGCCCCTTAAGCATGCATAGCACATCCTTGGCTTTAGCGGAAACATAAACAATAGATGAGCACATAACATATAATATCTAAGGGGAGGGGGGCTTTAGACTCATGCTATGGGGATTATTTGGGGAAGAGGATTTGCATAAAGCACATAGAAAATAAGTCAAGGGATGGTAAGCGTGACTCATGCTATGGGGGCATTTAAGGACTTAGGACTTCCATCACATACATAAGCATACAACAAGCATTGAAGGGGAAAAGTACTAAAGGAAGTTGTCATACCCAAAGTCCCATTGGCGCGAACTGGCACCCGTTGCCGGTAAGGCCCAGGAGAATCAACCTGTATCTATGCGCTTTCTATACATATTATAAGGTATTTCTACATTTGACATGATCTTAAGAAAATAAACAGTGATAATAAGGCAAAAGGAAATGCATATGACTAGGCCATTGGGGCCACGATGGTTAAAGTACGAGACATAGCTACACTTTAATTTACATAGTCTACAAAGCCTCTAGATAAGAAAAATATTTGATAAGGGTTAGGACAGGCCCCGCCTTGACTAGCTGTACAATACAAAAATATAATCTCTAGACACAAAGCTCCAAAGCAACCTGGAGCTTGGTAACAATAATTGAATATCCTGTACTCCTACTGGGGAGATCTACTAGCATCTGTACCTGCAATATGAAATGCAGGTCCCCCAAAAGGGACATCAGTATGAGATAATGTACTGAGTATGTAAGGCAGGAAATTCTGTATATGAAGTAAAAACTCATAAAGAAACTATGCACTGGTATAGGATAAGAGACCATCTTTTGTTGTACTGTGGGATCATGTACTTTATGTTCTTTTTATTACTTTACCTTTACTATATAATCTGTGCACACAATGTAATACAAATGACCAGCTGATCAGTGGTAAAACTGTATCCAGATTGGCCCTGGCTAGGCTCTTCCTTAACCCCTCTAGCTACCCCCGGGATAGGATTGACCCTGGTTAGGTGATTCTTCTACCCCTCGGGCTACCACCTATCAATAAGCAATATACTTCTACTTTATCTTTCAATTACCTTTGAGATGATTCTTTTGGTGATCATAATATTGGAGATGTAGGACTGTAGATACAACATATGATGTGTAAATAATCACAAGAGACAATACCACAATGAAATGAGTAAGTTGCCCAAATAATGAAATGCATAGGAGGTAGAAAAAACACATGAACTTTATTTATTATAATGAACTCGTGTATGTTGGTATCCAAGTATATACGCAGGTTTGCAAGTGACAACGTATGGGAGAATATGACCATGTGAAAGAGTGAAGACACGGTTAATAGTTGTGTCGGAGTTGGTAAGTGCCTTTTTTGTGCCAAGGAGGGATCTATGTTTCATGCCAAACAATACGAAATCAAGTAGCCTTACATACATCACTGTACGACCTCACTATTACCTCATGATAACCTTCCCTTCCTCCAAATATTTATCTAAACATATTAGGTAATAAAACTAGCATTAGCAGCCAATATATAAATCTTGGAAGCCCAATCTCATAAAGAAAACACACACGGGCAGCAAGCGAATAATTATGAACCCGAGCGTATTCTTTCAAACTTTCGCCCCTAATCATATTTTCTAATACACATTATCATATACACATCAAGTTCAGCCTGTTTTTGTGCGATAACAGCCTTACAATAGTCCACAAATCACTGGACATAACAATTCTACGCAACATACAAATAGGCGGCATAATGTTACGTCCTTTTGCTACATTATGATGTTGATCATTCCAAGCCTTTACCAACTTCAACCAAACTATTCACACAACATTTATACATATAAATATTCCTAAAATAGTTCAAAAATAGTCCTAAAAATAGGTGGAGGATGTGAGACCATAGTCCTCAATCAATCAACCCATAAGTTTCAATTACTAGCACAATTATGATATCACACAAGAATTTACTTTCGCGGACTGTAATAATGGTGCAACAACTTAGTTATATCACTAACAAACTATAACTTATTAAAAAAATAAGTATTACTTCATAATTCAGCCAACCAAGAAGAGAAAAACCTTTTAAATAACAAGAAAAATTTACAACAATCCTTAGGACACATGCTGTCCAAATTTCCAGCACAAACATACTAGCATATACTTATTGTTTTTCATAATAAAATCATACTAAACACATATTTAAACTTACTTACCACTACCTTCAAGGTGTACGGATTCTTCAGGAACCTTAGAAGTCCCCTTGTTGCTGTATTGATATATTAAGAAAGTGAAGAGAGAAGGTTTGTGAAAGCTGAAATTTTTGCAAGTCTAAGAATGACTTAAAGGTGCAATATGCAAGCCCTTTTAAAGGGAATTTTGGCAGACTTTATTGTGTCATTTAAGACTCATATTATTAAGGTGGTGATGCAGTAGCTTGGCCCTTTCACTTGGGAATAATTGGGTTCAAATTGGTTGGGCCTTGGCTGCCCATTTTCCCTCTTTCTCTTAGTTAGTTTTGGCCCAAATTATCAAAGAAATTGTGATTTTTTGGGCTCTTTTAATATCCTTCTTGGGCTGAAAATATAGTCCATTTGTGATGCTAAAACATGAACCAAAGTTATACCTTTAACACTGACTTTATTCATAATCGGACTTGAACAAATTCGATGTCGGGCCTCGTCTCCGTTTAGCTAGCAATTTAAGCTAAGCAAGTAGGTGACTCACCTGCTAGCTTCTTAAGTCCTACAAGCACCTCAATTGTCTTACTTCATATAAGGCTGTGATCTCCTCAATTTAACACAAATTATGTATAAACTTGACCCTTTTAGGCATTAGATGCACATATCTCCCTATAACATGAAATTCAAGTACTTTTAAAAATGGGCGCTAATTTGACCAAACCATATCATGTTTCATTTTCATTGTACTAGTATTGTAAGATGTGGGGTGTTATAGAAGTCTTCACAATTACATAAAGATAATAGGAGTTAAGCTCGATACGTAAACTTTCTTATCCAATAACACCTATAATATGAGTAGAACAGGGGCCAAGACATGTCCCAGGCTCACCCTCAAAAGATAAAAGAAAGTCAAAAATAGGTAAGTCTTAACAAAAGAATGAAAGTAAAGTAGATGTTGTCCCCAAAATGGAGGAGTCATCAATAGTAGTCTTCAATGGATATCGACTAGCCACGTAGAGGAAGAGGATGAATAGGAGCTTCGGTCCCTACATGGTCAGATCATATAGGAAAAAAGTATGCGTTAGTACTTGGAATGTAATAATTATGCAAGGTGCAATGCAGTAAGGAAAATAAGCCATAATAATCAAGATGCTTAATTATAATGATTAGACATAAGCTCAATATGACTTGTATAATCAATGCTTAAGTTAAAACATGCATGAAGATAATCAAACTTGTATAATATATCATAGATATGTGGAAGGATACCCTAGCTAACATAGAAGACCAAACAAGCTACTACTTCGAATCTCGATATTCACTCCACACTGAATAAAGGAGTAGTCTACTTGCCAAGGTAGACAAAGATTGATCCCATATAGTGGGTAACTTTTTCTAGATGGATCCACTAGCAAAAGCCACTTAGGGAAATAATATAAGCCTATGGTGGCACATTGTTAAGAGATCTAGACTTTGTATAAGGACCCCTTGGGTCGAGCCCCTACCTTAAGCCTCTTTTGGTGCATAGTCTAATTCCATGAAATACTTGAAATAATAATAAATTTAATCACAACATGAATGACTCGCAAAAATATGATAACATGGCATGAGTAGCTCATTCAAATACTTGACCCCTACACATGTAACACATGTGCATACACCTTATACAAGAGGGTAAAAATGTAGTATAGACTTGATCCCTTCTAGTAGGCATTGCATGTTACATGAGGGTGGAGATGTGATATGCTTGACCCCTTCTTGTGAGTTTTACTTAGTACATGAAGGTAAATAGGTATCATGCTTGACTCCTTCACATAGACATTAATTACTCACAAGTGGGTATAATATATTGAATAAGGGCTCAACATTTTACTTGCAAATCATAAAAATTTTTCATAAGTTTAATAAATGCTTGGAAGCCCATAATTTATCATAACATGCATGTCTTGAAATTCATGCAATAATCTTTCATCAACATAAAAATCTTTGTCAAGTAGATTTGTCAAACATGGAGGGGGCATACACATGTAATTAAAATCATGCAATTCAAGAGTATGAAACAAGAGAGAAGTAAAAATCACTTCATTTAAAGTTATTCCAATCATCCCACCATTATTATAATAAAACCCTTATTTTGGGTATCATGAAAACCAACTAAAACCCATAACTCTTCCATAGCTTGTCCTAGCATCATAGAATGAATGACCTAGTATCATAAAATCCATCACAATATCAAACTCCAACAAAGTTTTTAGCATAATAAAATCATTACTTGAAGAACCCAAATGGAAACTATATGCATAATGCATAACAATATCACCATAAGAAAGAGTCCATAAATACCCATAATGTAATCCATATGGTTTGAGAAGATTCATTGGACTTGTGGGAAGAATGGTTCCCACAATCAAACCCATATACCATAGTGATTATGAATAAGTAAACTTGATTTGGAGATGGAAGATTTGATACCCTAGCTTGCACACGTTACTTGAAAGCCTTGAAGAGCTTGAGAGAGTTTTGAGACATAGAGTATCTTGGAATGAGGAGAAATGAGATGAATTAGGGTTGTATAAGCTGATAAGGGACATAGATAGGGGCAAAGCGATGTAGCTTAGACTTAGGAAAAAGAGAAAAGGTGAAGTTTTGCCCCTATTAAAGTCCTGGTTGGATAGGTCTACAAGACCCCCTCTATGGGCCGTAGATGGGTTTCGTCTAATGGCCTTTTTCCAAATATCAAAGACTACATTTTCATTGATTCCATTTTATGAGACCATCTATGACTCACAGAGGACTTTACAGGTCATCTAGTAAGTCATAGATTGAACTTCAGAAGATCCCAAATTTTATCAAGTCTGCCAGGTTCTGTGATGCCACTTTATGGGCTGTAATTCATCTTATGAGTCATAAGACCTCTTCGTAAACATCAAAAATTTGAGATTTCCAAGATTATTTCTTACATCTCTTTTAACCCTAGAAGTGGGGTGTGGACATACACATAGTGGCTCTATACAATTTTCCAACTCTAGAGAAGGGTCTACGGTTCTGGCTCAGAGGAGGAGTCTGGTTCGCAGTTAGAGAGTTTGGACATGTCAGTCATGGTTCTATACATATCTTCACCATCCTAGATGATGGTGTATCAAGGGTATGTGCATTGTCTACTTTGATAACATATGATAGGGTGATAGAGGCCAGTATATGAGGACTATCTTTGAGGATCCCCAAAGACTGATGTCTGGATTTGATGTAGTGTCGTCCATCTATGGAACTTTTTTTGGTATCGACTTTAGTGGATGGAAGCACTTCTGGGGAAGTACTCTCTTGAATTTTTTGGAGAGTTTTATGCCTCATACGCTGCTATCATTATTGAGGCCACTCATAAGAAAGCCAAGCCTATGACCCAGCCACGTCTGATTTGGACATTGGTTAGAGATGTATCAGTAGAACTTTCAGAGGCCACTATTTGGCAATGCTTATTCAGTCCCAAGTAGCAGCCACCCATTTCTTTAGTGGAGTTTGACTATAGATTAGGGAAAGCATATGACCATGCTTTGAAGAGAGACCTAACCCATATGGCCACCTACCTTCGATGGGTCACAACGTATATAGATGAATGACACATGAACGCTGACTAGGTGTCTGGTCCCATGCCTATTATAAGGGCCTTACTCAATATTACAGCCAAGTTTGGGTGGGTCATGGTCCAAATACTCATCTAACTGACATTGGCGATAACACACTCATGCCAACTAATTTTGTGCTAGCTGCCAAATCATAGCTATTTATGATATTGGTTCTACTCAATGTATAGTAAATGAGATCCATAAGCAAGAAATTCAAAGGTCGAGATCCATGATTTTCCTTGCATGGTCCACAAGCTATGAATTGATACAGGGACATCGATTATCCCTAATGCTGATTAGATAATTGATCTATAGCATACTCAGGATGTCAGACTGATAAAGGATAATGAGAATCCTATTACACCTCAACAAGCACCACATCCCACCATCATACTTCCAAAGATGTTTACTGCGCCTTGACATCCTAAGGCAACCCTTATTACTACTGTTGAGTTTAAAAAAGTCCCAGCGATACATGATGAGATAAAGCCGGATTCTACTTCCATATCCTCTACTTGATCATAGGCTGTGTTGATACATCGTCATCCTATGAGTATGGTTTATATATCTGTAGAGCATATTCAAACCTTGGTATAGCACTAGGCTAAAATTGAGTCCTGGTTTGCTCAGTTGGTTCAACAGATTAGGCCTTGGGTACATAAGGCTATTATAGAGTCAAAGGAGGGAATAAGAAAGTGCTACACGACAACCCTTGATTAGTGGATGAGATTTCTCCATAGCTAGTTAGATACATTCAAGATGTATTTAGAGGATCACCTCGGTACCACTCAGGCTCCTGACCTTTATGCCATCTAGATGGAGATCCAGCAAGTCCGCTCAGAGGTGAGAGAAACAACATCAACAACATTGACCATTTCTATGCCTACCATCATTCTATTGATACTAAACCTATTTGATGAGCAGCTTACTATTCCCACCTATGGGAAAAGGTGACATACTAGTGAGGATGATCTAGAGGCAGTATTGAGATGCACCGAAAGGATGGAGTGCCAACAGCTTGATGCCATAAGATGAGCTCCTATATTATATGAGGAGATGTGGCTCGCACATGATCGTGAGATAATGCAAGGTGCTGGACCCTCTTTACAGGCCTCAACAGCAGAGGAGATTACCCAAGAAGTTCGGAGTGGTGAGCCCAAACTAATACCAACGTTTAGGTGCCAAGGTATGTTTCTTTCTTCTGTGATATTTGTTTTTGGACTTATTTTAATGGATTTAGGACAATGCATAATGGGGTATGGGTAGCTATATTCCTTGGTGAAGTCTGAGTAACCAAGGCCTTTCTGTAAGGAAATTTATTTTGTATAAACCAACATGGTTAGGGTGTATATTAGTATTAATAGTGTTATGACCCAAGACTAGGGCCTAGATGTGGCCGACAAATGGGGAACCCGAAGGAACCCCAAATAAGCCTCTTAGCACATCATTACACATCCTTGATCGCGAAAGCAATACAAAATAACATAAGAAACATAAATAATAGGGATTGGGACTGTGGGAGAGACTAATATTGAAATAGCTTGAATATCATAAGTAAGTTAAAGCTCAAACATGATATATATATTGCCCAACAACACCTCCAACACAAGACTTAACGGGGGCCAAGAAAAGCAACTAGGCTCACCCTTATAGCAAAAGTATACCAAAAAGAAGGATAGTCTTTAATACATAACTTAAGAAAATAGATATTTCCCTCACACATGAGGACTCACCAACTAGCTTGAATGGGTACCACTAGTCACGTGGATGATGGTGATGAGCAAATGAAGCTCCGATTCTAACATTTTAACATCATATAAGCATATAGTTTGCGTTAGTACATTTGAATGTACTAAGTATGTAGGATGCAATGCTACAAAAGATAGGCATCACAATCAAAATGCATAACAATAGGCAATAGGAATAATATGAAAATATTGCATGTATGATCAATGCTTAAGTAAAACATACTTAAGTAAGTCATGCTTATATAGGATAGCATATGTGTAGAAAAGACCAAGCTAGATTTCCAAATGTATAACCTTTTGGTAGGTTAGTGATGATGTCGTCCCATCACTTAGGTGGATGAGCACTAACCCTCATCTAGGTTAGTGATAATTTCATCCCGTCACCAAGGTGGATGAGTACTAACCCTCATCTAGGTTGATGAGTGCTAACCCGTATCTAGGTTAGTGATGATGCCGCCCCATCACTTAGGTAGATAAGTACTAACCCTCATCTAGGTTAGTGATGATGCCGCCCCATCACTTAGGTGTATGAGTACTAACCCTTATCTAGGATGATGAGTACTAACCCCCATGTAGGTTAGTGATGATGCTGCCCCATCACTAGGTGGAGAAGTATAAACCCTTCACTAGGTTATTCGGGCGCTTAGACCCTCCGAGTTGGGCATGGTCGAGTACTACACTTCACATAGGATTCATCATAGGCTCTAATGCAATACTTCATGTAGGAATAATCATATAAATAAGTTCATTGCATCATCATAACATCATTCATATCATATCTCATGCTTGGGACATTCAATTCCTCAATAAACCATAACCAAACATTTTATCAAACACTTGACAAGTGTGAAATGGTTGTATAAGACCATGCAATTTAGAGATGAAATCATGCAAGTAAATCCATTGTAAAATCATTAATCACCATCTTGCAACACTCCAAGGCATTCACATCAAAACCCCTTATCAAAAACTTACAATAGATCCAAGATAAATAGCTCACAACATAGCAAAATCGTAACAACTTTACATATCTTTAACATAGTTCATAGACATGTTTATACTAGTAAACCTATTTGTAAACCCAACTTTAAATCATGAAATTTAGGAAAAAAAGCTTGGGTATCATGGGTGAAAGTAACCCATGAAAGAATCCCCTATACCTTAGGTCTAGAGTTGCTTGTAATCGAGATTGGGAAGGATGGAGGCTTGGAAATGATCTTTGAATCCAATCTTATTCTTGGGTTTCCTTGAAATTAAATTGGGTCTTGATGAAGGTTTTGAGAGAATTGAGAGTGTATTTGATATGAGAGTAATGAGTTTGATCCTTTTAAAAATTGTTTAGGTCTTTTAAGAAGGTTAAGCTAACATTAGAAGTCTAAAAAGATCATTAGAGTAATTAAAATTTATGGAGACGCCATAAGTGAACGGATGGAAAAATTGGCAAAGTGTTATCTCACTGGAGACTTCACTGGCCATGTGTCACTCCACGGGTTGGATAGAGTGCCCGTGTGAAGTGCCTTAGTGAAAAAAATAGAAGATGAGAAACTTGAAAAAAAATTGACATCTCATCACTTTCACGAACCACTTCACGGGTCGTGTAGTGTTACATGGACCGTGTACTAGTCCGTCCCACCTCACTTAGACAAGAACATATTGTTGGACACCACATGCCAGGTGACACGGCCCATACCCCTTCACATGAGCAGTACAAGACCACACTGCCCGTATGGGTGCCTGTGGGGCTTCACTACATGGAAGGGTCTCACGAAAATGGTCATAACTCCTTCTTCCAACATCGAAACAAGGTGAAACAAAGTGGTTTCAAAGCTAACTCAGAGGGATCTCATTTGACATGTTGTGGGCCACCCAGTTCCATATACACTAAGAGTTACGCTAGTTTAGAGTTGACCCTTATATGAAAAAACACCTAAAACTCAACTTGGAGGTAAGTCTTGAACTCGTTTAGGTACTAGGAGTTTCCCATGAATCTAGTACACCCCCAACCTCACCAAATGAAGCTTAAAACATGGATATACAATAGCATAAAGTTATGAGGTGTCACAATATCTCCCCCTTGGGAATATTCATCCCCGAATGTCAAAGAAACGTATACAAGAAAAGTAGTCATGAAGACTTTAGCCCAAACATGAATATAACAATGCACATAAATATTATTTCCAAGGAAATTTCAACATATACATCAAAATTCTCATAATCTTACTAACATTAACATGAATGCATGCAATGATATAAGCACCAAAACTTGGGACTCGAAATTATTAAAAAAGGACTTGACATGTCATCATAAGCTTGAATAGAATGAAAGAGATACGAATATTGCTTCTCTATGCCCGCACCAGCTCCCCGAGAAACACATACAAATGGACGACTCTTCCAAAGGGGCCTTGACAAAAACCATATCATCATTAACGAACTTTTCCACTCATCTATCAAACACCTCCATCGGAACCTTCCTTTAAGCCAACTTATCCTCTACATCACCCACAATTTCAAGGAGTGCTATAGCACTAGAGTCACCAACACATCCTATCCACGTAGAAGCATGAAGGACGAACCATATTACACCCATAGGAAATCCCAAACTTATGCAACCTTACCAACCTCCCTCTACACTCTATAAGGACTCACAATCTTCAACTTAATTGTCAACCTTAAACACATCTCCACATGGTACCACAACCACCATATCCCCTTAGGAGACAACCTTCACTCTATTATTTTCTCACCCAAAACTTCCAACTCTATCAAGGCAGAATCAAGGCCTTGCCTAATCTAGACCTCTTAACCTAAGAAGATTCAGAATCACCAAGGACACTATACTATCATTCCCAAATTCCCTCATCCTACTTTCAACCTAGCCAACCGATGGACTCCACTAGTCTCCTCTTTGCCATCATTATCCATATAGCTAAGTTACTCATAGTCAACCTACTTAGAGCACCAACCACAACACTAGCCTTACAAAAAAAAGAACTAAAGCACACTCATATCATAATGCTTAAAGAATTCTAACCACTTTCTTCTTGTTCACAAAGCACACTTATCATCTTTTTTAGTAAACAACCTCTCATCCTCCAAGACTCGCAACTCTACCCCCAAATCATTCCCAAGCTCTACACAATTTAATACCTCATTACTAGAGACCACCATAAACATATAAAGGTAGGGCTTTAAGACCCGATTTTAGAGACCCATAAACATAGCCAATGCATACATCAACCAATCTCCATGAAAACACAAAATGCATGCAACTATTCTATCCCAAGTATAACACCACAAACTACCACACCAACTCTAACATCACATTTCAAAATGTAATGCAAGATGAACATGGATCAATACTTATATACTTTCTAGCAACTAAAAAGAAAAAAGAGAGAAATAATGGCACACCGGCCCCAACAATGCACACACATCAAAGCTAAGGAAACTTCAACTTATCAGTAATAACATCGGGCACTTCTTACCTCCCTTGAAGAGCATAGAAACGATTATGCCTTGGATAACCCCCTCTATCAACTTCACTACGTTTACCCTTATTGCGATACCATAGGCATTCAAACTTTTTGTGACCCATCTTGCCACAACCAAAATAAGTGTTAGTGCCCGTCAAGCATGGGCCACTATGATCCTTACCACACTTTGGACACCCAACATTTGGATCCATACCTTCAACACCTCAGGCCCTTGGGAAATCATTAGAAAAGCCCATCTTAGAATCATGAGAAGACCCTTGGCCATGATGAGATCGGCCACTCTTTTGGAACATACCCTTAAAACGGTCCCTCTTGGCCTCATGATATTTTCTCTTTCTCAATTTCTCTCCTCCATTTGTTTCGCATATGTCATCAAGAGAGACAGGTCTATATCACTAATAGCAAAGCGGATAGGCATCCTTCATTCACCAAATTGGAGACCCCATCACAAACTGATTCATCCTAGATCTAGGATCGGCCACCAAAAAAGGAGCATACTTTGAAAGTTGATTAAACTTGAGGGAATACTTCCTCATACTCATAGCACCTTGTTTCAAGTTTATAAACTCCACTAACTTTGCTTCCCTAAGCTTAAGAGGGAAAAATTGATTAAGGAAATCCAATTTGAGCTCTTCCCAAAGTATCATATAACCATTTCCCTTCTCCTCCTTCTATTGGTCATACTAAATTTAGGCTACCCCCTTGAGTTGATATGCTGCCAACTCTGCCTTTTCATTTGGCCCAACACCCATGATATTCAAGATTTTGTATACCTCATCAATGAACTCTTGTGGGTCTTCCTCCACCTTTGACCCATAGAAAACTGGAGGATTAATCCTTATGAAGTCTCTTACACTAGCTCCCGAGGTAGTAGCATAAAGGACTTGGGCCCCTTGGTTAACTTGATTGGCCACAACTTGGGCAAGCATAGTGAGAGCATCGCGAAGCTCACCATTGGTAGGTTGCTCCTCGGGAGTTTGGGTCCTTCTTCTTCGAGTGTTTGGCATGATCTAGCATAACAAAGAATAATTGTTAAGGGGGGAAAGAACTTATCACAACTCTATAGCACGACTTAGATTATGAAGGAGGGAAACATTTCCCAAAATATCTCATAGCCTCCTATTCATAGACTTGGCGTGCTTCACAACCATGAATAGGACTCTAATAGACGCGGTGTGTTGGACTCTGAGAATCTATCAACCTAGTGCTTTGATACCATCTTTGTCACGACCCAAGCTTAGGACCTAGACGTGATCGACGAATGAGGAATCTGAAGGAGCCCCAAATAAGCCTCATAGTGTATCATTACACATCCTTGATCGTGAAAGCAATGCAAAACAATGTTAGAAACATAAATAAGGCCGATTGGGACTATGGGAGAGACTCATATTTAAATAGCTTGAATATCATAAGTAAGTCAAAGCTAAAACATGATACATAACTTGCCCAATAACACCTCCTACATAGGACTAACCGGGGTCAAGACAAGCAATTGAGCTCACCCTCATAGGAAAAGTATACCAAAAAGAAGGATAGTCTTTAATACATAGCTTAAGAACATAGATATTGCCATCGCACATGAGGACTCACCAACTAGCTTAAATAGATACCACTTGCCACATAGAGGAGGAGGATGACCAAATGAAGCTTCGATATCTACATGGTAACATCATGTTTGTATAGAGTATGCATTAGGATATTTGAATGTACTAAGTATGTAAAATGCAATGCTACAAGAGATAGGCATCATAATCAAAATGCATAACAATAGGCAATAGGCATAATATGACAATATTGCATGTATGATCATTGCTTAAGTAACTCATGGTTATATAGTATAGTATATATATGTATAAAATACCAAGCTAGACTTCCAAATATACAACTCTTTGATAGGTTAGTGATGATGTCGCCCCATCACTTAGGTGGATAAGTACTAACCCTCATCTAGGTTAGCGTTGATGCCGCCCCATCACTTAGGTGGATGAGTACTAACCCTCATCTAGGGTGATGAATACTAAACCCCATCTAGGTTAGTGATGATCTTGCCCATCACTAGGTGGACAAGTACAAACCCTTCACTAGGTTATCCGGGCGCTAAGACCCCTCAGATTAGGCATGGTCGAGTTCTACACTTTACATAGGATTCATCATAGGCTCTAATGCAATACTTTATATAGGAATAATCATATAAATAATCTCATTTCATCATCATAACATCATTCATATCATATCTCATGCTTGGGATCTTCAATTCCTCAATAAACCATAACTGGACATTTTATCAAACACTTGGCGGGTGTGAAATGGTAGTATAATACCATGAAATTTAGAGATGAAATCATGCAAGTAAATCCATTGTAAAATTAACAATCACCATCTGGAAATACACCCAAGGCATTCACATCAAAACCCCTCATCAAAACTTACAATAGATCCAAGATATATAACACACAACATAGCAAAATAGTCACGACTTTACATAGCTTTAACATAGTTCATAGACATGTTCATACTAGTCAACCCATTTGTAAACCCAACTTTAAAACAAGCTTGGGTATCATGGGTGAAAACAACCGATGAAATAAACCCACATATCTTAAGTCTAGAGTTGCTTGGAATCGAGATTGGGAAGAATGGAGCCTTAGAAATGATCTTTGAATCCAATCTTGTTCTTGGGTTTCCTTGTAATTGAATTGGGTCTTGATGGAGGCTTTTGAGAGAGTTGATAGTGTATTTGATATGAGAGTAATGGGTTTGACCCTTTTGAAATATTGTTTAGGTCTTTCAGGAAGGTTAAGATAGCATTGGAAGTCTAAAAAGTGCATTAGAGTAATTAAAATTTACGGAGACGCCATAAGAGAATGGGTGGAAAAATTGGCAAAGTGTCATCTCACTAGAACTCCAATAGACGTGTGGCGCTCCACAGGTCATGTGGAGTGTCCATGTGAAATGCCTTAGTGAAAAAAATAAAAGTTGGGAAACTTGGAAAAAAATTGACATCTCATCACTTTGATGGACTAGTTCACGGGCCATGTATTGTTACATGAACCACGTATTGGTCCATACAACCTATCTTAGACATGACAATGTTGTTGGGCACCAAATTCCTAGGTAACACGGCCTGTACCCCTTCACACTAGCCGTACAAGACCACACTGCCCGTATAGGTGCCCGTGGGGTTTCACTGCACGTGAGGGTCTCATAAAAACGGTCATAACTCCTTCATTCGATGACAGAATGAGGTGAAACAAAGTGCATTGCAAAGATAACTCAGAGGGATTTTATTTTACATGTTGCAGTCCACCCATTTCCAAATATGCTAAGAGTTATTCTAGTTTAAAGATGACCCTTGTATGAAACATCACCGAAAACTCAACTTGGAGGTAAGTCTTGAACTTGATTTGGTACTAAGAGTCTCCTATGAATCTAGTACAACCCCAACCTCAGAAAATGAGGCTTGAAACTTAGATATACAAGAGAATAAAGTTATGGGGTTTCACAAATAGCATATTACAATAATATTTTTGGCATGTTTTGATTTACCTTGAAGAATTATAATCCTTCATTTTTCGAATTACTTTTGGATGATGTGCTTGTAGATAGTTTTGATGGTAACCATGTTGGATGTATATATGACATTGTGCATTCTAATTTGATACGGATAAATTATGATATAAAGTATGATCAAAGTGTTTAAATTGATAATGTTAATCAATACCAAGTGTGTCTGAGCTTACTTTCATGATTCTTATATTGTGTTTCAATCTAGAACTTGCCCTATTAGTCCAACTAAGATTGTAGGTTAGTTCGTTATGAAAGGATCATAAGCAATTAATCATAATAGTCTACTTAGCCTAAATGACCAACTAAATACAATGTGTATCTCTTGATCCAAATGTTTGAGCCATATATGTACCTTTTCTTTGTAAATACCTAAGTCACCTACACCTTTGTTTGTGTATATCTTGAATTTGGCCGTGGTCACTCCTTATAAATAGTGTACATTGACTCAAGCTAACAGCCTATGTTGAGGGTGGCAACTAAAAGTGGCCCTAGTTCATTGGTATGACATTGTGCACCTCAACTCAGGCCAAAAACCTAAGTTGATAGTGGCTACTACAAAGAAATCACAACAACCCGGGATGGGAATCAAAGTAGCATAATGAAAAAGGCAAAAATATGACATGGATATGAGAAAAATAAATAAATGTGATTTGTAGTCACAATACAACATTTTTGATGCATAACACTTAGAATTTTGTGTATTTTTAATGCAATGCTAGTTGATTTTATGTATTTCTATGTTTTATTTGTAGGATTATAGGGTTGACCTTGATTTTGGGAAGAAATACAAAAGTTACTGATTTTGATGAAATATGAGACCTTTTACGAGCCGTAGTACACACTATAGGCTGTGAAGGACGTTTGATGGACAATTCCAGTAAAGGGATGGTTTTATAAAGTTCATTCAACAAACATATAGATGAGTCATGGATTGGTTTATGAGTTGTAGAACATTTTTCATGCCCTGAGGATCAGAGAAGAATGACTTTCTTATGTTTCATCCGATTAAACCACCTTACGGGTCATAGAGCACTTTTTATGAGCCGTAAGGGGTGTTGTAGATCTCAAGTCCATCTTTTTAGCAATTCTTTATGAGAGCTCAATTATGGGTCGTGGAATGCAATACGGGTTGTAATGCTGTTCGTGAGGCATGACAACCCAGCTATCCTATTTTATTTAGGACTTTTATTTTAAATATTATAAATAGATTTTTATGTTATTTTTCATTAAGTTCACAAAGAGCTTGACCGTTAGAGAAGAAAAATAGTGAGATTGAGTAGAGATAACATTGGCGAGTTTTGAGAAATACTTGTACTTTGATTTGATCTTTAATCTTGTGATCTCTTTAAAGTTTCTATTTTCTTGTTCTTAATTCAATTGTGTAAGTGTTCTATTATGCTATTCCAATTTATAAGTCTTACATATACACAAATCATGAGTATCTAAATCCACAAATAGGGTTGTGGAAACCATAAAAAACTAACAAGGTAAAAATTGGATGAATCAAATTATGGGAACGTGTGCATGCATGTATTAATTAACTCTGTTCGTTCTGCGTATTTTCTAATGGTAGCCAATATTATAATTCGCCTAGTCTTACGGACTGGACCAAGGTAGCAATGAGTAGGAACGAAGATTAACTAATAGGATTCAATTGATGGGTTCTCATCTAATCAACCGAACTGGGCCAAAGGGAGGTTGTATATTGACTAATAGGTAAGGGTTAGTAATGGACATTACGGAGAGGGCTAGTCACATAGTGAAATTTGCCTCTTTCCTAGACCAAAGGGTTTAGTGAACTTAACTTGCCGTCCTGTATGCTAAACATGAGAAAAGAATTAGGTTATCTAGTGATACTAAGTTAGGGACTCATGGGGAACACAATCCCCTAGGATCTTTCCATATTGATTTAACTCTTGTGTTAGTTTTATTTTTCTACTGATTATTGCAAACTCCCTCCTTTTGGGGAAATAAGTTGGTTAGTCACTCAAATTGCATTAAGTGAACTCTACTAAGTTTACGTATCCCCTTGGGTTTGACCTTAACCTTGGTTAGATTCTATTTCTTGACAACAACCGGTTTATCCTAAAAAAAGAGGTGTGACTTGGGGTACATCTAGATTTTTGTACTGTTGCCAGGGATTACAGCTAGACTTAGTTAATTCAAAGTGATTTTGGTGTTAATACTTATTTCCCTCACTTGACGATTTTTGTTATTTTTGTTCTTTTTTAGGGTGTAAGTGTAGTGTATGCCCAAAATGCGAAGTAGAGGCAGACCCTTGACAATGTATGACTCAGAGATCCATAGAATGTTGAGGAGGATGGCCTAAGATAATTCCAACAACGCGACTACTGCAACTCTAAATAGGCATGATAATGAGAATGATAACCATGAGAACCCACCTACTCTTTAGGATAT
>JAOTQJ010141740.1:0-37395 GCA_025642045.1 Solanum sejunctum
AAATTTACATTTGGTCCCAAACTTTACCAAATCGAACCAATTAAGGACTTATGGGTTCTAACTTACAGGGTCTAACAATGTATTGGTTGTCTTATTTGTTCTATGTAATCTCACTTGCTTTAGTATTGCACTGATGGATGGTATGTGTAGCATAGTGACTGAGGGTGATGCTCTTGAGAAAATAGATAAAGACTAATCTAGGGGGTAGAGTATGCCCCTAAGTGTCTAAAGGCTTCAACACTAGCTCAATATCGAGATAGAGAGATTCTTCCTATCAAATATCAGCACTTTCGCTAGCCTATTCTTTCATACTTGATAGTTTTAGGGCTACCCTAGCCACCACTCAGACCAGCTAAGTCTCTAAAGTTGGAAGTGAATATCATTGAGTTACTACTTATCTTAGAGGTTATGCAACAAGCCGAAACACCAGCTATACCAGCATTATAGATCAACTAAAATAGTAAATGCACAACTTTACTAGTACCAATTACTGTCATTCTAGTTATCATAGCTGAAGCCATAATATAACAAGAGTAGAAGATTCTCAGAGTATTCTGGAGGTTTTCTCCTCTAAGGTTTTTTGGGACTATTGAAGAGGATTCCTAAAGTTCTTGACTGCTATCCATGGAGTTGAGATAAGCTTTCTTAACTGCTTACCAGCTTAATGGGCTATCCATGTAGTGGTAGCACATGCTTATTAAATGTAGACTAGTTAGGTCCTCTTTAGGTCATGAATAAGGTTTTCTAAGGTTTTTTTTGCTATGATTATACCACAGAGTATCAGGGATCCACTCTAAGATTATTTTTCTACGTTGAAAAGGGATCTATGATCATAATATTATATGAAGTGAGGTTTCATGAGCTCTCTAGAATGATACCATAATTCTACCTACTGAGTAGGAGATAGTTCGCAACTTTGTCCATGGTTTGAGTTTGTAGTAATGGATTGGGTGTATGGTATCCGTGGTGCACTTTCTTAGATGTTGGTGATCATGTTCGTACTATGGAAAAACATCATTCTGAGGCCTAAAAAGTTAGTGAATGAGGATTCATTATAGAAACAAATCTAGCAATTCTTACTTTAAAGGAACGAATTCTTATGATTTGCCTTACCAACATCATCATCATCAGGGTTATTCTAGTTGACTTATTTAGATGGCAAATCAAGCCTCCAAGAGCTATCATTATTGTCAAGGCAGTTCTAGTTTAGGCCAGAGCTCATGAGACTCGTACTCAGGGTCTTTGGGCCATGAAAATTATTATGATTTTGGTCATTCTCCAGAGGATTGCTTTGATTATGGAAAGCTAGCTTGACTATTGGTTAAAAGATTACCCTCACCATGCATTGAGTGCTTTCTCTCACATTCAGCATAACTAATTTGAACAATAACACATCTAGCTAGAGGTGGTGCCTAGGTTTAGGACCAATGAGGTGGTCACTAAAGAGCCTAAGGAGGAAATATGAGGGAAGTTTAGGTAAAAGTAGAGGGAGACGAGGCTACTTTTACACTACTATAGTGAGAGTGGAGGGTGAGGCATCAAATGATATCATCACAGGTATGATTCTTTTATTCCATTAGCCTTTCTTTACTATATTTAAACTAGGTTCTATATTTTTTATGTATTTGTGTATTATGCTTCCTAATTGAGTATGTGTTTTGAGACTTTGTCAGCATCAGTACGTGTTTTGACCTTTATTGGTATGTATTTTATGGTAGACCAGGTGTATAGATCTTACTTAGTGACTATCTAGGTATGTATTATGAATCTTTATTAGCGTGATTGTGTTTTGACTTTCATTAGTGAGTCTTTAGTGGTGGATCAGGTGTATAGATCTTCCTTGGTGACTATCTAGGGTGTAACACTTGGTTAACCTTACCGAGTTAGATATGCTACATTTCAATATCATTCTTGGCATGGACTAGTTATCTCCTTATTACACAGTCTTGGATTGATATGCTAAGACTGTTATATTAGTTATGCCTTGTATTCCTCCGATTGTATAGAAAGGCTTAGATAGTTACATAACGACTGAGTAATATGTTATTTTTGGCATAAAGATTAGTTTCTAATAGGTTCCTAGATTATTTGGCTTATGTGTGGGATATTAATTAGTAGGGAAGGCCCTACTATTGACTTAATCCCTATTGTGTTAGAGTTCATAGATATATTCCCTACCGATCTACCTGGAGTTCCCTTAGAGCATGATATTGAATTTAAATTTATCTTGAGCTAGGTAGTCATCCTATTTTTGTTCTACCTTATAGATCATGTGTCCCCTATAAGCTAGGCATTAAGTCATAAGACCTACTAGGAAAGGAATTCATTCTCCCAAGTATGCTACCCCCTAGTTTTTTTTTTTTAAGAAGAGGGATTCATTTATTTGCATATGTATTGAATATAGGTAATTGAACAAAGGTGATGGTGGAGAACTAATACCCTATGCCTTATATTAATGATCTGTTTGACTAGCTTTAGGGTATTGCAATATTTTCTATGATTGATCTGAGATTTGGGTATCATTTGGCAAGGATTAGGTAGCGAACATGCCCAAAACAATATTTAGGACTCGTTATGGATACTATGAATTTCTTGTGATTTTCTTTTGGATTAACCGATGCCCTAACGATATTTATGGACTTTATGACATGAGTGTTCAGACCCTATATTGACTACTTTGTCATTGTGTTGATTTATGGCATCTTGGTAAACTCAGAGAGAAGGGAGGAGCGGGAGAAACATTTGAGCATTGTGCTCTATAATTTAAGAGATTATTGGTTTTATGCCAAGTTTTTTAAGTGTGAGTCTTGACTTGAATTTATAGCATTTTGGGGGCATGTGATGTCCATGGATGACATTATGGTGGATCCAGTGGCAGTGAAGATGGAGGCTATTTGTAATTGAGCTAGGCCCACCTCAGTGACTGAGATTCGGAGTTTCCTCGGGGTAGTAAATTACTGCAAATGAAGAAGAAGCATTCACAAAATCAAAAGAAAATGACAGTCTTTACCAACAAGCAAAAAAATCTAGTGAATCTTAGTCATCATATAATCTTATTAAATCTACAAGAAAATAATCAATGATACTCTTGAATTAAATGTTACATTGTTAGGCGAATAACTATTTTTTTATTATTCAATCCATAAGAATAAATACTCACAAGAGACAAATGTAATACACAATTCAAATGATACTTTTTGAGGTTCATTTTACATATATGTAGTAATGTGCTTATCTAGCATTGGTTGTTCTATACTTGTATTAGAATATATGCTCATAGGGTATAAGTATAAGAAACTAGTCAAATTCAATGCTATTGTCTTATTAAAAAAGAAAAAGAGAGATGATAGATGTAGTTACTAGCTTGATGTAGAGATGATACAAAACTTCCTTTAAGGAAAAGAAAATAATAACCATAAATATGAATAAAGCAAGAAATTTGATGTTAGATGCTAACATTTAAATTTATGACTCTAATAAGCAAATAAATGGGGAAAAAGAAGAAGAGGAATTGGCAAAAATGTTGCATCTGGGATTCATAAAATTTAAAACAGCTAATCTCCGAGTTATTTTTTTAAAAATATAAAGAATTACTCCATAACTATAATAAGTACATTTAACTTGTTACCTTACTCATGGAAGTATTATTACCGTTCAGCTCCTATATATCTCTATGGGCATTTTGCAGTTTTCAAAAAATATAGGGACCATCAATAAGCATAATAGCTGATCAAGAATTGTTTGGTGCTACAAATGTAGGTCTTGTCGCGAGGTGTTCACCTTTGAGTAAAGGAATTGTTGGACACTAACTCAAGCATATAATCGCTGGGGACTTGTTACCCAAGTCACCTAAATTATACACCCAATTATTCCTTGACTGACCTCACCGACTACCAACTTACCTCTTTATATAAGATTCTTTGGTGGTTCCTGCATTTTTCTAAAGGATCATTTTTGAAAATAAGGATTCCAACTTTCAATAAACTAGTACCAGTGCTTCCATGATTAAGGCAATAAGTTAAATATATTTGTTACAATTAAGAAATAATATAAAAAATAATAACTCAGCTATTGTTTTGGATTTTGTAAACTCTAAATACAATAATTTTTTCAGTTCCTGTTCTTTTTTTTGGCCCCTCATTTGCTTATCAGACTCATAAGTTCAAATATTAGAATCTAACATCAGTTTTCTTACTTTACTCACATTGTTTTCTAAAAAGAAGTTTAGTCTGATCAAATCTTTACATCAAGCAAGTTAGTAACGACATCATTATCTCTCTTTTTCCCTTTTTAAACAAAGAAAACTACCATTGAATTTTACTAGCTTCTTAACTATGCTTATCCCCTAAAAACCATGAATTCTTTAAATTTTTGTATAAGAAATTATGGCTGAGTTAGACAAGTCTTATAACAATTTTTATTCATTTAATTTTTGTATGAGAATCCATAACTCGAGAAACACCTATATCAATATGCATATTAATTATATGGCTGTTGCATTTCTTAAAAAGAATTTTTGGAAAATTGAGAAACGAATGGTGAAAAATTATTAATCCCATTCTTGTTTAGTATGGTGAAGATTATGAATCCCATTCTAATGATTCAAAATAATTAAAAGAATTGCTTCTATCATTATCAGTATCTGTAGTTTTGTCATCCTTTATGAAAGCTGAATTTCACATACTTTAAATGGCCGTCTAATTCTTTTTGGCTTTTTATATTTTCATTCATTTCCTTTTTATTCATGTTACTTTAAATCTCTTACATAATGCTTCAGTTGCACTATTCTTTTTCTCTTCTTTCTTTCTTTCTTTCTTTATTTATTAACTTTTTCTCAGTTTCTTTAAATATTCATTTTTATATCTTATACCTTATCAGATATTCAATTGCTACTGTTAATATCCATAAATCTTAGAGGCAGTTTGATTGGGAATAACTTATCCCAGGATTAGTTATCCTAGGATTAGCTATACTATATTATCCCAAACTTGGTAACCAAACAAGATACCAAAATTTATCACTTTACTATTTTTTTATCCCATGGCTATTTACTTTTATCCGTCATACCAAACAACCCCTTATAGTTTTCATAATTATAACTTTAAATTATATAATTTAAAACTTTATAATATCTTTTAGTATTCCTCGATTATAATGTATATAAATTCCTCCTTTTTGTTTCATATAGTCCCTACTCAGTATTATCCTTTTCATTCTATAGTTAAAGTCGTGAAGTACTTATATCATTATTTTACTATTTGATTCATGCTTTACTTTGACCATATAAGAAGGTTCTTGATTTCTTCTTAATTTCAATCGAGAGAAGGTGTCGACAATAACTCAAAAGATTATGACTAAGTTCTTAAGAATGAGATGTACGTTGTATATTTTCTTCTTTATTTGTCTTTTTTGTGTTCTCTCTAATAGACTTCTTAAACAAGAATCTGATAGTAGGTGATTTAAGAAGTTTTGGGATCCCAAAATAGAGTGAAATTATTAATCGCCTTGCCAATACTGATGATATTATATTAATTTATTATGTTGATAGGTTCTCTTTGCAAGTGATTATGAAAATTGTTAGTGATTATATGAGTCGAACAGGTGAGAAGATTCATAAGGAAGAAAGCTTTTTATTATTTGTAGCAAGACAGTTTATGCTAATATTCACATAATTGAAGAGTGTACTGACTTTCCAAGAGGCATGTTTTCTTTGAAATATGTAGATTGTACAATAGAGTAAGCCAGAAAAAGGAAAGCCATTAATCACAACTTTTAAAAAAAGGTATAAAAGAAGTTTCACCATTGGAAGGGTAAACTTCATTTGGTGGTAAGTCTGCTCTAATCAATAATGTGCTCCAAAGCATATCTAATTATCAACTATCAGCCATCATCCCTCCAAAATGTGTTATACATGATCTCCATAGAATTTTTGATAGATTTTTGTACAGTTTTAAAGAAGACTAAAGAAACAAACATTGGTGTCTTGGGCAGAGGTTTTCTTACTTAAAATAGGAGAATTGATCAGTTTTACATCGTTGCTTGATGTGGCAAAAGCTTTGTTTGTAAAGTCCTTTTCTATAGTTACTTGCTCCATTTAAAAAAGAATGACCTGCTTTCTATTTTAGTATATTTAAAAAAGAATGACCAATGTTATTTTTTAGCTATATTTTAATTTCAACTTTCCACGTGGTATGTTTAAGTCCATGAGATTAAAGGACATTTTGGTAGATTTTACATAACTTTGACTTACAACCACACAACTAAAAGTATTAATTTGTAAGGACCCAGATTTTGTGCCACCTCAATGGAGCATGAAAATTTAGTTTTGAAAAAGTTCTGGACCAAGGTGACACTTCATGGAAGCCTTCACGATCTGTATGGTTCTTTACCGACCATGTGGATCCTTCTTGAACTGGTCCTTGGCCTTATATGGAGTGTAAGGGCCTTTCTGTAGTGTTTAAGACCAAGTCATACCATACGTAGACCCAACACTGACCATGTGAGACCATACAGACTGTGTGGTGGATCGTATGGTAGCCATGGGCTTGAGACTCCATAGTTTTAAGCATAAGTATAGTGGTATGGCCATGTATATGGTCCGTATAGGGTGGTACGACCCAAATGGCCTAACGTATAAGTTTCAGAGTGAATTTTTGAAGTGTTGGATCACCATCTTGGAACTTTATTGTGAAAATTTTTCTAAGTGAAATGGTACGAAGGAGTACACGGTCCGTATAGCTTGGTACGTAGAGCAAGACTAATAGTTGAGTACTTTAGCGGAATTTTTCTAAGTATAGAATCTTCAATCTCAAGCTAAGCTCACTTTCAAGTCCTTAATAAAATCTTATTTATGTGGTTTAGTGTCATCATGGGCCTCCTTCGTCAAGCCAAGTTCAAAGAAATTCCATTGCCTAATCTTTTCACAAGAATCAATAAAAGGGTCAATTTTAATTTGTGATATCTCTTATCACAAACTAAACTAGGTGGCCCATAACCTATCAAATTGAAGCACTTTAAATTAGCTTTCCAACACATCCAATTTACTTCATTCTGAGTTCAGATCAAGAAATTATCGATCTTTGTAAGCCCGTATGTGTAGTATTTTTTGAGATTTGACTAAGTGAGGTCTCACAGGAGGGTTTTTTGGTCCATGAAACCTTTTACGGATGGTGAGACCTCCTCATATGACCCCTGCAAGAACTATTATTTGTCTTTATCAATGTTTTTTTTTTGGTAATTGTGGTTTCTCCGAAGGGTCTTTTATTACTTCGTATGCTATCCTAAGACCTCTAAATGAACTAAACTCTATCCCTCTCATTCAAATTCATTCCTATACTCAAAATTATATTCAAACTCTTTTAAGAATTCTCTAAGGTTAACATTGAAGGATTTTCTTGAAGCTTAAGGAAAAGGGTCTCCTCTTTATCAAATTTCTTTCAATTTCTTTTTGAATCTTCTTCATTAGCTAAGGTATGTGAGTTTGCTTCTTGGTCCAATTCAACCAAGAAGACCCAAACTCTTTTACGATGAATTTCATGAAATTTTAGCTTACTTTAAATATGAATTTTAAGAATTATGATTTAATAAATTCAATTGTTGATTTTAAAGTGATTTAAGCCCTAATATGAGGAATTGCATTAAAGTTATGAAGTTATGAATGCGCATGTTCCCTTTAAAACTTGATTCGTGCATGAGTATCCTATATTATGATTTAAATATGAATTTTACTTATGTTTTACTTGAATTTCATATGTATTATTGATTTAAGTTTGAATCTCTATGACCCATGCTATTCTCATCTCATTCATAACATATGCATACATGAATATGGTTTTATAAAGTTCATAAAGTGGGTCAATACCCAATTATATTTATATATATTATTTTGGTAAGATTATAGTTATGACAAGAATGTGATCACATAAATGTCTAATATTATGGCTCTTTAAGCAATTATGGGTGTTTACACCACTATGTTTAGGGAGCATTGATTGAGGTTGGAGGCGGGGTGGACTATCCCAAAGGGTCCATACTCATTTCTCAAGAGGTGCTCCAAAGGAGCTATTCCTATGCATGAAAAGTATTCATGAAGAGTGTTTTAGCGTTTTAGCCTATTAGGCATGATTACGAAGAATGTGATTTGACCTTTATCCCTAAGATTGCATATAAACGATTTGAAAGTCTTATGCCTCCTTTACAAGCATGTATATATATGTATTCTAGTGTGATGATGACCTAGCACCGAGAGAAACTTGAGATTGAGGCTCATCCTATTAGTTGAGGCATGACCACTTAGAGATGAATCTCATTGTCCCATAATTATGTGCCTAACATAGGTATATGTTTATGCCCCAAGGGGAAAGAAGGAGAAGAATGTTAAGGATCTACCTTTGGCAAGTTGGTGACCTCTATATCCATTGTGGGGTAGACAATAGAGTTCCAAGTTATAGCTCACTTGGTCTTATGTCGATTGCGGTCCCACCCCCATTATATATGATGTATTTGTGCATCTATTCATCATACATCTCATGGAATATTGATATAAACTCTTCATTTGATATATAGTTCTTTCTATATATATGTCTTTGTCATCTAACATTGAATGCAGGTTCAATTAGTTTATGTGCATTGCATGCCCACATACTTAGTACATTCAAATGTACTAATGCATACTTTTTTCCTATAAGATCTAACCATGTAGGAATCGAAGACTACCTTCGTCCACTGTTTGACAGCTTGATCAGATTTGAGACATTTGTTGTGGTGAGTCCTATCTTCCTAGGGTAAGCCATCATTACTCTACCTATGTTACTTTTGTTTATGTTAATTACTTTAAGGGTTAGTTCAGGACATGTCTTGGCCCTATCCCATTCTATGATTAGAGGCATTGTTGGACATCTTGTAGACTCTTATTGGATCTACATGTTATGTGTTGTATTTGGAGCTTATGGTTATAGTTATCTATTAGATATGACTATTATGGATTGATTATGAGAATTATAATATGTATGTATGTTTGATGTGGAAATGTGAAAGATCCTAAGTCTTGTATTGCCCCCATAGAGTGACTCATACTTACCCGCCCCTTGGTTTTTATGTGCTCTATGCTATACGAATAAATGCTTAATCTCTATCCCTATGACATCCCTATAGCATGATTCCTACTTTTTCGTTCCTTAGAACTATGCATTTACTATTTTATGTGCACTTTCGAACTAATAATGTATGGATAGATGCTATAAAGCTTGTTTGGGGACTTTCGAGTTTCCATTCGCCATTCACTCCTAGACCCTAGGTCCAGGTCGTGACAGAGATGGTATTAGATCACTAGATTTATAAATGGTCCTCGGAGTCTAATATGCCACGTCAAGTAGAGTATTATTCATAGGTATAAAGCATGTCTCATCTATGGGTAGGAGGCTACAAGAGGTTTTAGGAAATATTTCACTTTTTCATGACTTATATCGTGCCATAGAATGTGTCTTAAGATTTTGTCATGCACCTAGAGGGTGCCCTAGATATAATTGGCACTTTAAGACTATAGCTAGTCTCCAAGTGAACCATTTGGCCTCGTGGCATCCATTCATTTGATCAAAACAACGAAAGTCATCAGAAATATCAATAAACTAGTGGGCATTCAATCCCATCTCATCTACATCAAGGAATAGGGCCATAGGCCACAAAACTTGTCAACATCCATAGCATTAATATAGAAGTAAAAATCTCAATTCAGAAAAGGGAAAAGAACACAACATGAAGTCATCATCGTTATGTCTATGAAGACTCTACTTCTACAATATAAGAAGGTACCATGACAGGCCATGACTACCACAACTCAAAGAAGTAAATGGTATCCTCCAATGCAAGTAGGGCTCACCAATCTCTGAACTAAAAAGTATTGAACCTCAATGGACCATCTGTTGAAGTCCTCTAACTATAGGATCTACATCATAAAATGATGCAACAATAAATGACCTCAGTACATAGAATGTATGGTATGCAAAATGGTGTAAAAAGGAAATAGTATAATATGGGATGACATTAACTCATCTAATACTCATCTTAACTTAATAGTAAGGAATGAACAATGTCATATCAACATTAATCAAGACTCATACCATCACGTCAACATCAGAGCACCATCAAGGAGAAGCCTATCTGGGAGTTTCTATAATCAATAATCATCACCTATAATCCAGTGATTATACAACAAAATAATGTTGTTGCCGCATCCACCTAGTAACTTGCCGGGGTAAAACGCATGACATTAGTGAATCCATAATAACATCAAGTCCTCTTTTGGGACTAAGGAAACATCCATTCTCATAGTCCAATCCTCTTTCTATGATGGCAATGTAGTTAATAAGTGCGAGTATTACTCTTACTCATTTCGGTGTTCAATACTTCTCCTAGGGCTCAACATGCTCATAAGACATCAAACATCAAGATTTCTCATCACTTAGTCCCCTTTGGACAAAGAACATCAAATCAATGGACTACAGACATACTTTTAAGATTAAATTTAGCCTCTTAAAACTCTAAGACATCAGTCAACATCAATATCATTCCTTAGCACGCTCACCTCAAGACCAGAAATCACAGCAGCAAGCACTATTTCATCATAAAGGCTCTAGACATCCATCCTAAGTTCATTCTTATAGTTGTTAACAGAATAGCATATATAGTTGTGTGAAATCATTCATAATAAATCATTTATGTAGTAAATTAAGTTTGTGATGGACATCAACCTGAAGAAAAATATAAATATAATTATATGTTTTGAAGAAATTACTCAAGAATTATATGTACCAACTCAATACATCCATCTACTTATCTACTTTGATTGTTGGGGAGCATGGGTGAACAAACTCATGCTTTGGATAGCCTTACATACCTAGAATAACGAACAACGTAATCTTTTTCAAGAAATTGACCTCAATCTTGAAATCCCCAAACCTTCTCTTCTTCCTCTCTTAAGAATACACACCTAGAACTAGAAAATAATGGGTTTTGAAACCCTTAATTGGATATAAATGAACTTGTATACGTTTTTGGGGTCTAAGATGTGTTGGGAAATGAACAAAAGGCCCTTCCCATAATAAAAGAAATAATTTTCATCCCACAACACCATGTCCGTGTTGCGCCAGGTGCGCAGACATGTGTATTTCGTAAATTTTTGCTTCTTTCAGTTTCTCATAGAAAATAAAAAATACCTAAGTGTAAGTCCACATCCCAGGTGCATTGCCCCCTGGGCGTGCACTCTCACTACGTTGAAATTAATTAGCAAAAATTGTTCTCTAGATTGGTTATTATAAATTCGAGTCGAGGTAATTCGCCCACTTAATTTTCTGCGTTGATTGCAAATCGAATCTTGAATTTTTTATTGGAGCTTGGGAAGATGTGTTATGCATATGATTACATCCTAGGGGCATATTTTGATAATTTCATGAGGTGTTACATCACCTCTCCCATGGGATCATTCATCCTCAAATGATTAGTAAAGGTAAATAGAGGCACGAGTAGACTCAAAGCTCATCTTACTCCTAACTCTCGAACTCTCAACTACCTATCACTTTCTATATTTCTATATTAGACTCAAGAATAGAATCTACATATCAATTCGAGAATGGAAAGTTTAATTATGTTAAGGGCAAGGACATTACCTTTGACATCATATTCATTTGGCATGAATAGGTGCAGGTATTTTCTCTTCATGGATTCCTAAGCTTCTGATGTAGCTTCCTCAACGAAATGATTCCACCATAGAACTTTGACAGAGGCTATCTCCTTATTCCTCAGCTTACAAAATTGACGATCAAGAATTTGGATTGGAACCTCCTCATAGGACAGACTATCTTTCAATCCAGTACTCTCCATGAGGATTTCACGACCCTAAAAAGTGCTCAAAAATGTGCCTCAGAAGTGCTCAAAATTATAATTTTCATATATCTCAAAATTCGTGCATGATATAAAAATTTGACTTCATATTCTTTTTCGGGGAGGGGGGTCCGTTTGAGTTGATAATAAGTCTAACCCGAATTTAAATGAAATGATTAGTAATTTCATTTTTTAAAATTTTGGTTTTTCAGAATTGATCCATGATGGTAAAATGATGCACAACCATTGCAGACCTATGTAAATCTTGCCTTTGTGACTGGTCCGTGTCGTGGACCTATGCATTTTGCTGCCATTAATTTTTATCTCGGACCAAGGCTTTTGGATATTGGACCTAAGTGTTTCCAAATGTAAAAATACCTATACTTAGTTATTTTTCACCCTTATATCATTCTAAACATTTTTCCATACTCATTCAAACACTTAGTCTAATGTTTTACTCCCAAACTCAAGTCTCAAAACCCTTTTCGGATCTTAAGGATTGCATTCAAGATTCAAGTCTCCATCTCAAATCTTCATCAAATTCATTTCCAAAGCTAAGGTATGTGGTTTTCTTTCATGGGTTCTTTTCACCCGTACCCAAGCTTCCTTTTCCTTAAAGTTACATGATTTAAAGATGATTTATTATGCAAATGACTACACACTATGTTGGGGTTTATGAAATTATGACTATGTTACTATGTTGTGGGCTATGAATCTTTGATCTATCTTATAATTTGATGAATGGCTTTGGTGTATATTGCTTGAGGGTATTACCAAGTATCTAATGGTAGTTTTAAATTGAATTTTCTAGCATGATTTCACTCTTTAATTTCATGGTTTTACACTAGTATTAGATACCCTCTAAGTGTTTATAAAATGTTCGGTTATAAGTTCTTGAGGAATTGAAAGTCCAACGCATGTATTATGAGTTGAATGACTATATAATGATAATATGATAATGAAATAGTTATGAAATGAATGTATGTACATGGTATGCTCTATATATTATTTGAATGTGAAGATGCGCTACTCGGGGGTTGCACGTAGGGTAACCTTGTCAAGGGGTTCGTAGCTTGATAACCTATCAAGAGGTTTGTACTTCGACACCATTGGTGGTAAGGTGAAACTATCCATAAATCTTGTTGGGGGTTTGTACCCATCAACATATTGGTGGTTTGTACTTCGGCACCACGGGTGGGAGGGTGCCACGATCCCTTAACCTATCGAGAGGTTTGTACTCTGGCACCATGGGTGGTAGCGTGCGATGATTCATCAACCTATTGAAGAGGTTTGTATCTCAATCACCAAGGGTGGTAGGGTGTGATGATCCACCAATAGTTTCATGGTCTCTTCTTACATATATGTTATGTCCTATGTAAGCATATTTTACTTAAGCATCAACCATACATGTCATATTATTATGACGCTAGCTATGGTTTATCTCTATGCATTTTGACTATGGTGAATTTCTTTTCTTGCATTAATCTTACAGATTTAGTACATTTAAATGTACTAATGTATACTCTATGCCTACATGATGTCACCATATAGGAATTGGAGGACCGCTTAATCATCCCCCTTCTCCACATGGCTAGTTCGATTGTCCTATAAGCTTGTTGTTGAGTCCTCCATTTCGAGCATATTGCTTATGATCTCTTGCTATGTATTAAGGGTGAGCCCGATTGCTTACCTTGGCTCCCGCTCTTATCTATGTAGCAGAGATGTTGGTGGACATGTTATGTATCTATATTTGAGCCTCGACTCTCTTGTTTTCTTGATGTTACGATATGTAAGTTTACCTTTAGTCTCAATTTCCCTTGTTTATGCTTTCTTATTATTATCATTTTAATATCTTTTGTGACCAAAAATGTGTAATGATATGCTATGAGGCTTGTTTGGGGTCCCTTCAGGTTCCCTATTTGCCAATCACGTCTAGGCCCTAGTCTTGGGTCATGACAAAGATAGTATCATAGCACTAGGTTGTTAGATCCTCGGAGTCTAACACTGCAAATTGATTAGAGTCCTATTCATGGTTGTGTTGTGCACCAAAACTATAAGTAGGGGGTTATGAGATGTTTTTGGAAACATTTCCCTTCTTCATGTTCTAAGTCATGCTATAGAGTTGAGCTTTCCTCCCTAATGCTTGTTCTTTGCTATGCTAAATAATACCTAACGCAAGAGGAGGATGAGCCCACATGCACGAGGAGCAACCGACCAATAAAGAACTTAGGGATGCTCTCACCTTTCTTGCACAAGTGGTGGATAATTAAGCCAATCAAGGGTCCCAAGCCCCTCATGCTCCTACTCTATCCTCTCGAGTGAGAGACTTTATGAGAATGAATATCCTGGAATTCCATGGATCGAAGGTGAGTTAGGACCCTCAAGAATTTATCGATGAGGTTTACAAGATTTTGTCTATCATAAGTGTGAGGTCGAAGGATAAGGCAGAGCTGACGATCTACCAACTCAAAGGGGTAGCTAAAATATGGTACAACCAATGGAAGGAAGAGAACGGAGTCAACTATATGGTGCTTTGAGAGGAGTTTAAGGTAGCCTTCCTTAATCAGTTCTTCTCACTTGAACTTAAGGAAGCTAAGTTGGTAGAATTTTAGACAAGTGTCCATGAGTGTGAGGGAGTATGCCCTCAAGTTCAACAAGCTTTCAAAATATGCTCCACATTTGGTGGCCAACTCAAGATCTAGGATTAACAAATTTATGATGGGTGTATCCGACTTAGTTTAGTGAGGAGTACCGGTCTACCATGTTGATTAGCGACATGGACTTATCAAGTTTGATGACCTATGCCAAGTAAATAGAAGAGGAGAAATTAAGGAAGAGGAGGGGTCATGAGGCTAAGAGGGCCCATTTCGAAGGTAAGTTCCAAAGGGGTGGCCGAATCTACCAAGGCCAAGGGTCCTCTCATGCTTCTAATAGGAGATTTGCCAATAACTTCCCAAGGACCTAAGATGTTGGTGTTGTGGTTCCTAATGAGGTGTGTCCTAGGTATGGTAAGGGTCATAAGGGCCCATTCTTGAGAGATACTAATACATGCTTTGGTTGTAAATAAGTGGGTCACAAAAAGGTAGATTACCCTCGAAATAGCAACAATGACATAGAGGCTCATCCTCAAGGTGCTAAAGCAGTTCTTTTAGGGACAGGTGGCCTATAAAATGGTGCGCCAACGCATAATTGATTTTATTCTTTTCATGGGAGGAAAGGAGTAGATAAGGTCCCCAATATCATTAGAGGTATGTTGAAAATCTTTAACTTTGATGTGTATGAATTGATTGATTCAGGTGCCACTCTTTCTTTTGAATTGTTGGCAAAAAGTTTCATGTTGACCCCAAGTTGTTGTATGAGTCATATGAGGTGTTTACTATTATTGGTGTATCTATTGTTGCTAGATAAGTTTGTAGAAGTTGTCCTATTTGCATCTTGCATAAAATATTGCCTTGTGATCTGGTTGAGTTAGACATGGTTGATTTTGGTATTATTCTTGGGATAGATTGGTTACATGTATACAATACTTCTATTGATTGTAGAACCCATAGGATCAAATTCCAATTTGCAAAGAAACCCGTCTTTGAGTGGGAGAGTCAAGATGTGGCGGTCAGTCCCGCAAGATGATCTCTAAGGGGTGTCTTTACCATCTTGTAAGGGTTAGGGATGTGGAGTCTAAAGTCCTTCCCCTAGAGATGGTTTTGGTTGTAAATTTTCTTGATGTCTTCCCAAATGACCTTCCCAGTGTTACTCCTAAAAGGGAAATAGACTTTAACATAGACCTCCTCTCCTATACTTAATATATTTTTATTCCCCCTTATTGTATGGTCCCAGCGGAGTTAAAAGAACGATTGAGAGACTTGTTGGAGAATAAGTTCATTAGTCCTAGCAATCATCTTGGGGTGCACAAGTGTTGTTAGTGAAAAAAAGGGATGGGTCCCTTAGTATGTGTATTGCTACCGCCAACTCAATAGGGTCACCATTAAAATAGGTATCCTCTTTCAAGGATTGACAATTTGTTAGACCAATTGCAAGGGGCTAGCCATTTCTCTAAGATTGATCTTTAGTCCGGGCATTATCAAGTGAAGGTGAGGGAGTGTGATATTCCTAAGATGGCCTTCTAGACTAGATATGAGCAATATAAGTTTGTTGTGATATATTTTAGTTGTGTAATAGACCAGCCATTTTCATGGATCTTATGAATAGGGTTTTCAAATACTACCTTGATTCATTTGTTATGGTATTCATTAATAATATTTTGATCTATTCGCATGGTGAGGAGGGGCATACGGCTGATTTGAGGGTTGTGTAGCAAAGATTGAGGGAGGAGAAATTATATTCTAAATATGAAAAGTGTGAATTTTATTTGAGGGATGTTGCCTTCCTAGGACATATGGTCTCGGGGGATGATATTAAGGTAGATCCTAAGAAGACCGATATGATTAGAAATTGTCCTAGACCATTGACCCCATCGGACATTAGAAGCTTCTTGGGCTTAGTGGGCTATTATCGTAGGTTTGTGAATGGGTTCTCTTCTATTGCTTCCCCTATGATAACATTGACTCAAAAGAAGGCTAAGTTTGTGTGGACCGATGAATGTGAGAGGAGCTCCCAAACCTTGAAAGATAAGCTTGTGTCTGCTCCTATATTGTACTATTAGATGGGCTTGAGGGATTTGTGGTGTATTGTGATGCTTCTAGATTTGGTTTGGGTTATGTGCTAATGCAAAATAGTAAGGTGATAGCATATGCTTCAAGGCAACTCAAAGTGCATGAAAAGAACTACCCTACTCATGATCTTGAATTGGCCGCCATAGTATTTGATTTGAAAATTTGGTGACATTATTTGTATAGGATGCATGTTGATGTGTTCACCGATCATAAGATCCTCCAATATGTCTTCACTTAAAAAGATCTCAGCTTGAGGCAAAGAAGGTGGCTAGAACTTCTTACGAATTATGATATGAGTATGCATTATCATCCGGGTAAAGGAAATATGGTGGTGAATTCCTTGAGTAGGGTGTCGATAGGTAGCCTAGCTCATGTTAATGGTGGTGATAAGGAGATGGCTAGGGAAGTACATCGGTTGGCTAGATTGGTGGTTAGATTGGAGGAGGTTGGCAATGGTGATGTTGTTGTTGTTATGGATGGTTCTAAGTCTTATTTGGTTGATGAGATGACGGAAAAACAAGATCTTGATCCCTCCTTATTAGAATTAAAGGCCTTGGTGAAAGAGGACAAGGTGGAGGTTTTCTCCCAAGAAGGAGATGTTGCCCTTAGGTACCAAGGTAGGTTGTGTGTACTGTCTATTGAGGGCTTGATAGAAAAAATCCTTGATGTGGCCCATAACTCTTCTTATTCTATCCACCCTGATTCCACCAAAATGTATAGAGATTTGAGAGAGGTGTATTGGTGGGGAGGCGTGAAAAGGGACATTGCCAAATTCATTTTCTGTTGTCACATTTGTCAACAAGTCAAAGCCGAGCATCAAACGTCGGGTGGCCTAACCTAAGGCATAGATATTCCTACTTGGAAGTGGTAGGTGATTAATATTATAACACCCCACATTTTACATGTACTAATGCTATGTGAATGAATCATGATATAATTTGGTCAAATTAGCGTCAATTCTTGAAAAGTGCTTGAATCTCGTGTTAATGGACGATATGGGCATCTAACGTTTAAGAAGGTCAAGTGTATATGTGTTTTGTGTTAAATTGTGGATATCACAATCTAAATAAAGTAAGATAATTAAGGGACGTGTATCAATTAATAATCTAGCAGGTGAGTCACCTACTTGCTTAGCTTGACTTTGCTAGCTAAACAGAGACGAGACTCGACGTCAAATTTATTCAAGTCTGATTATGGATAAAGTCTGTGTTAAGAGTGTAATTTTAGACCATTATTTAGCATCTTAAATGGACCTTATTGTTAGTCCAAGAAGAGTGTAAAGAAAATCCGAAGTATATCCCAAACTACCTGATTATTTGGGCCAAAAATGGATTAAGAGGAAAGCTGGAAATTGGCAGCCAAAGTCCACTAGATTTGATGCCTATTTAGGCGCAATTTTGGGGAACTAGCTGCTGATTAATTAGCTTAAGTATATGAGGTATTATTTGGTCTAAAGGACCAAGAAATTCGTCCAAATGAGGCCTTTAAAGAGGGGTTACAAGCAACAAAACTTCATTTACTCTTACACTTGGAAAAATTTTAGCTTTCCCCATTTTCTCTCTACACTTTCTTAAACTATCAAAGCATCCACAAGGGAACTTCTAGAATCTTGAAGGAACACCTGGATCTTGAAGCACAAAGAATTATAGTTGTGTATTTAGTATGATTTCTTCATGAAAATCAAGAAGTATGTGATAGTATGTTATGCTGGAAATTCTACACAGCATGTGTTCAAAAAATTGATGCACACTTGCCTTTTATTTTGGTGACTTCTATATGATTTGTGGGATGTATTATGAATAGAATTTGTTTTTCTTACCATGAATTGAGTTATATATATTACCCTAAGGTTTCTACCTAGATTTTGGAATCATTTAACAAATGAGTTTTATTGTGCTATCTTAAGTGTAATGTTGATTAGAATTTGTGGGATGTTGGATGGAAGGCTATTGGCTCACGTCCTTCATGACTTCTTGGGTGATGTTATAAGACTGTATTATCACTGTTTGTATGTGTAAATGTTGTTGGAACAGTTTGGTTAGAGTTGGAAAAGGTTTGAAATTGTCGACGTTAAAATATAGCGAAGGAGGGTAACATTATGCTGTCCATTTTGTAGATTGTGTAGAATTGTAATATGTTGTTCCACGACCTTCCCCTATTTTGGAACTAATTTTGGACAATACTAAGACTAGTTTTATGTGGTAAAAATATTGGAAATAATTTAGGTAATGTTAAAACAGTGTTGGGATTATTGACGTCAAAGTGTGGTAAAAGGATACAACGTTATGGCGCTTGTTTGTATATTGTGAAGAATTGTTATGTGTTGTATTTTATAGGCTGTTGTAGGACTTTTAAGGGTTTTAAAATATATGTACATGACACTTACATAAGAATGCTTGTTAGAAAATACATTTATAAGTGAAAAGATTGAAGAAATGCTTTTGCATCACTATTTGAAAGCTTGCTGTCCGGGTGATCATTTTTATGATATTGGGCTATCAAGAAGTGTTTCCTTACTGCTAATGCTAGTCTTATCGCCTAGTATAATGTAGATAAATATTTGAAGGAAAAACCACCACTTTAAGGTAATAATGGGGTTATACGACGAGGTATGTAGGGCTACTTGATTTCGTATCACTTGGCATGAAGCATAGATCCCTTAGTAAGTAAAGGCATTTATCTATTCCAACATGACAAACAACCATGCCTCCACTCTTTCAAATGTTCATAAGCTTTTATATATATATAGTTACCTTCAAATCTACATACATACGTGGATACCAAGTACATGAGTTCTTATTGCTAAACAAAGTTCATGAGTTGTTTCATTTCATACGCATTTCATTGTTTATGTAACACACTCTCTTCATTGCCATATTATTTTGTATGATTATTTACATGTCACATAATGTATATATAGCGTTATAGCTCCAATATTATGATCACTAAAAGAATCATCGCACAGGTAAATAAAATATAAAGTATATAGCTTTTGATGGGTGGTAGCCCGAGGGGTGGAAGAATCACCTAGCCAGGGGTGATCCTATCACTAGTGGTAGCCCGAGGGGTTAAGGAAGAACCTAGCCAGGGATGATATCGATATAGTTATACCACTGATCAGCTGGTTATTTACAATACATGATGTGCACAGATTATACAGTAAAGGTAAAGTAACATAAAGAATATAAAGTATACGATCCCAAAGTATATCCAAAAGGTGGTCTCTTATTACACACCAGTGGATAGCTTTATTGAAGTTGTTACTTCATATACAACATTTCATGCCTTACATACTCAATACATTATTTCATACTGATGTCCCTTACAAGGGACCTGCATTTAATGCTGCAGGTACAGGTACTAATAGATCTCCGCAGTAGCTTCCAGGACATCCAGTTGCTGTTACGATACTCCAGGTTGTTCCAGAGCTTTATGTGTGTCTAAATCTTATATTTTTGTATTGTATAGTTAATTAAGGCAGGGCCTATCCTGGCCCTTGTCCAATACTTTCTCTTATCTAGAGGCTTTATGGACTATGTAAATTAAAGTGTGGTCATGTCTCGTGCTTTCAACACTGTGGCCCCAACAACCTAATCGCATGCATTTCTTTTCGGCTTGTATCACTGTTTACTTGTATAATGACATGTTAAATATAGACATCCTTTATAAAATGTATAAAAGGTGCATAGATATAAGTTGGTTCCCCCGAGCCTTATCGGCAACAGGTGCTGGTTCACCCTAACAAGACGAGGCATGATAAATATGGATTTTGTGGTTGGGTTGCCCAAGATTAGAAAAGGTTTTGATTCCATTTGGATTGTGGTTGACAGGATGACAAAATCAGCCCACTTTCTACCGGTTAAGACCATATATGGGATTGAAGATTAGAAGGTTATATGTCTATGACTTAGTGAGGTTGCTTGGGATTCTTTTGTCCATCATATCAGATCATGGTGCTCAATTTACCTCATATTTTTGGAGGTCCTTTCAAAGGGGTCTTGGTATTAGAGTTAAGCTTTCTACGGCCTTCTACCCTCAAACGGATGGCTTAGCCGAAAGGACCATCCGAACACTTGAGGATATGCTTAGAGCATATGTATTGGAGTTTAAAGGTAGTTGGGATGATCATCTTCTATTGATTAAGTTTTCCTATAATAATAGCTATCATTCTAGCATCGGTATGGCTCATTTTGAGGCTCTCTATGGTAGATGTTGTAGATCACCGGTGGGGTGGTTTGAGGTTGGTGAGGTGGACTTGTTAGGACCATATCTGGTTATGGAGGCTCTTGAAAAGGTTAGGATGATTAGAGAAAGGTTGAACATGGCCCAAAGTCATCAAAAGTCTTATACCGATGTGAGAAGAAGGGAGCTTGAATTCAAAGTTGATGATTAGGTCTATTTGAAGGTATGACCCATAAAGGGTGTGGCCCATTTTAGTAAGAAGGGCAAGTCAATCCCAAGATATATGGGTCCTTATAGGGTGATGAAAAGGCTTGGAAAGGTAGCTTATGAGTTGGAATTTCCTAGGAAAATGTATTTAGTTCATTCGGTGTTTCATGTATGTATGTTGATGAAATGCGTGGGTGATCCGAATTCTATTGTGCCTCTTGATGTTATGGGTGTGGCTGAAGATAATTTCACATATGAAGAGGTTCCCATTTAGATTTTAGATAGGAAAGTGAATAGGTTGAGAAACAAAGAGGTGGCTTCCGTTAAGGTCCTTTAAAGGAATCAACAAGTTGAGAGTGCTACTTGGAAGGCAAAAGCGAACATGCAAAAGTGATATCCTTACCTTTTTCACAATACTCAAGCCTAAGGTATTGATCTGAGTCCTTCATATGATCTCATGTCTTAAGTTCAGCCCTCGTGTCATTGCATATATTCATGTTTAATTTGACAAGTTCATGATGATTTTACACTTATGATGAGATTTTTGAAATGGTGTTTAAGTGCATTGTTACATCTCTATGTGGGCTAAAATTTTCATGTTTGTGTCTCTCATATACATCTATTTGATATTCGGGGAAGAATGTTCCCAAGGGGGAGATATTGTAACGACCCCAAAAAGTGCTCAAAAATGTGCCTCGAAAGTGCTTGGAATCGTAATTTTCATATATCTCAAAATCTCAAAATCCATTCATGATATCAAAATTCAACTTCATATTCTTGTTCAGGGGGTCATTTTGAGTAGAAATAGGTCTAACTCTAATTTAAGAGCAAATGATTAACAGATTCATTTTTTATAATTTTTTATTTCCAGAATCGATTTGTGATGGTACCGTGACGCGCAGCCGTCATGGACCTATGTAGATATTTCCTTCGCGATAGGTCCGCACCATAGTCCAGATGCGAACCCATGTATTTTACTGCCAATGATTTTTATCTCGGTCCAAGACTTTTGGGTCTTGGGCCCAAGTGTTCCCAAACGTGAAAATACCTATACTTAGCCATTTTCACCCTCATATCATTCTAAATATTTCCCAATACTCATTCAAACACTTAGTAAAATATTTTACTTCAAAAATCAAGTCTCAAAACTCTTTTTGGATCTTAAGGATTGCGCTCAAGTTTCAAGTCTCCATCTCCAATCTTCATTAAGTTTATCTCCAAAGCTAAGGTATGTGGGTTTCTCTAATGGATTTCTTTCACCCATTATAGCAAGTTTCCTTTTATATAAATTTTCATGATTTAAAGGTGATTTACTCATGCGTATTATTTATTATCAAAATCACTGCACACTATTTTGGGGTTTATAAAATCATGACAGTTTTACTATGGTTTGGGCTATGAATCATTAATGCAAGTTAAGATTTGATTAAGGGATTTGATGTATATTGCTTGAGGGTGTTCCGAAGTATATATTGATGGTTTTACATTGAATTTTGTAATTTTGTTTCACTCTTGAATTGCATAGTTTTACACTAGCACTACACACCCTCTAAGTGCTGGAACGTGACCATGCCCTACTTGGGAGTTGCGCATCAGGTAACCTTGTCAAGGGATTCATACTTTGATAACCTATCAGGGGTTTGTACTTCGGCACTGTGGGTGTTAGGGTGTGACTATCCATCAACCTTGTTGGGGGTTTGTACCCATCGACCTTTTTGGGGGTTTGTACCCATCAACCTATTAGGGGATTTGTACTCCAGCACCAGGGGTGGTAGGATACGACGATCCACCAACCTATCATAGGGTTTGTAATCTAGCACCACGAGTGGTATGGTGTGATGATCAATCAATATCTTATTCGTCTCTTATTAAGCATATGTTATGTCCTATGTAAGCATGTCTTACTTAAGCATCAAACATACATGTCATGTTGTTACGATGCTAGCTATTGTTTATATGTATGCATTTTGACTATGGTGCCTATCTCTTGTTGCATTGCATCCTACATACTTACTAAATTCAATGTACTAATGCACATTCTATGCCTACATAATATCACCATATCAAAATTAGAGCGTCGCTTGCTCATCCTCCTTCTCCATATGGCTCGTTCGATTGTCCTACAAGCTTGTTGCTGAGTCCTCCATTTCGGGGACATTGCTTATGATCTCTTGATATGTATTAAGGCTATATTTCTTTTGGTTATGTATTAACTATGAGGGTGAGCCCAGTTGCTTGTCTTGGACCTCGCTCTTATCTATATAGTAGAGATGTTATTGGACATGTTATGTATATATGTTTGAGCCTCGACTCTCTTATTTTCTAGATGTTATGATATGGAAGTTTACCCTTAGTCCCAATTTCCCTTGCTTATGCTTTCCTATTATTGTCATTTTAATTGCTCCCGTGACCAAGGATGTGTAATGATATGCTATAAGGCTTGTTTGGGGTCCCCTCGGCTTCCCCATTCGCTAGTCACGTCTAGGCCCTAGGTTTGGGTCACGACATTGCAAAAGCAGGATCTCCTAAACACTTCTTTAGCATAGAAACCTGGAATACCGAATGGATCCCATCTAACTTAGAAGGCAAGTTTAACTCATAAGTGACCTTCCCAATCCTCCACACAATTTGATAGGGTCTGATGTAGCGTGGACTTAACTTTCCTTTTTCCTCAAACCTCATAACACCCTTCATAGGCGACACCTCCAAGTACACCCATTCATCTACCTCAAATTTCCAAGTCCCTTCTCTTCATATCAGTACAGGATTTTTGGCAACTTTGTGCGGTTTTCAATGTTTCTCTAATAACCTTCACCTTATTCATGGACTGGTAGACAAGATAAGGTCCAATCAATTTAGCATTACCAACGTCAAACCATCCAATTGGTGACCTACACCTCTTCCCATGCAAAGTTTCATAAGGGGCCATCTGGATACTTGCATGATAACTATTTTGTAGGCAAATTTGATCAATAGCAAGTGGTTGTCCCGCTGTCCCTTAAAGTCGAGAATGCAAGCCCTCAACATATCCTCCAAATTCTTAATGGTGTGCTTCGCTTGTCCATCTATCTCAGGATGGAAAGCGTGCTCAGATTTACTTTCATACCTAATACTTTCTGAAAAGATTTCCAAAATTGGGAGGTGAATTAAGCTCCTTTGTCCGAGATGATAGACAAGGGAACTCTATGCAACCTCACAATCTCACGAATGTATAACCAGGCATATCCTCAGTCGTACTAGTTGTTTGACTGCCAAGAAATAAGTTGATTAGTCATTCTATCCATGATCATCCATATCAAATCATGTTGCTTTCAGAATCGTGGTAGACCAGCAATGAAATCCATATTGATCATCTCCAATTTCCACTTTAGAATTTCAAAGTTCTGAGCAACCCACAAGTCCTTTGATGCTCAACCTTGACCTGTTCAGAATTAGGACACTTAGAGACAAATTGAACAATGTCCTTCTTCGTTCCATTTCACCAATAGATTTCTCTCAAATCATAGTACATCTTGGTAGAGACAGGATATATAGAATATTTGAAGCTATGAGCTTTGGCCATGATTCTCTATCGAACACCATCAACCACGGGAAAACATAAGCTACCCTGGTATCTCAACACTCCATCTCTTCCTATGGAGAAAACCATCACCCTTTGCTTGTGGATAACTTTCAGTTGGAGTAAGACAGGATCTTGGTCTTGCTTTTCTTTTACCTCTGACATTAAATATGAAGCAAACCCATTCTGAACATTGACCCAGCCTTCATTGTTTCCTTCAAGTTGTACTCCTAATCAGGCCAATTTTTGCACTTCGTTAGCCAATATTTTCTTCCTCTACATGGGCAGTGCTAGCCATAGACAGCCTGCTAAGAGCATCAACAACAATGTTAGCCTTACCTGGGTAGTAGAGGATGTTCATGTCAGAATCCTTGAACAACTCCAACCGTCTTCTCTGCCGTAGATTGAGCTCTTTCTAATTGAAAACATATTGCAAGCTTTTATGATTAGTGAACACGTCCACATGCACACCATATAAGTAGTGGTGCCAAATTTTAAGCGTGAACACCACTGCTGCTAACTTGAGATTATGAGTCAGATAGTTCTTGTCATGAATCTTAAGTTTCTTGCAAGCATAAACTATCACCTTTCTGCTCTACGTCAGTATATGACCCAGTCTAACTCTAGATGCATCACAAGAGATCACAAAGTCTTCCACCCCATCATGTAAAGTCAATAGGGGAATTATAGTCAATCTAGTCTTCTGCTCTTGAAAACTCTTCTCGCATTTGTCAGATTACTAAAACTTGGGTTTCTTCTGGGTTAGCTTGGTCAATGGTGTAAATAAGGAGGAAAACACCTCAAAATTCTACAATAGTAGCCTGCCAGCCCCAAGAAACTGCTTATTTTAGTGGGCTAGGTCGATCTGGGCCAATTATTAACCACTTCAATCTTCTAGGCATCCACTCAAATACCATAACCTGAGACAACATAACCTAGGAGGGCCACTGACTTGAGCCAAAATGCATAGTTTGAAAACTTAGCATATAATTCATGATCTTTGAGAGTTTGCAACACTACTCTAAGATGGTTGGCATGCTCTTATTCTTCTTTAGAGTACACCATGATGTTATCAATAAACAATCACGAACATATTAAGATATGGTTTGAATACTTTGTTCATCAAGTCCATAATAGGTATAGGTGCATTAGTCAACCCAATGGACATGACCAATAACTCGAAATGACTATACCTCGTCCTAAAGGTTGTATTTGGAATATCATATTCCCTCACTTTCAACTAATAGTAACCCAATCTAAGGTATATCTTGGAAAAGCAAGTGGCACCCTAAAGTTGGTCAAGTAGATCATCTATCATAAGGAGAGAATGCTTATTCTTTATTGTGACCTTATTTAGTTACCTATAATCGATGCACATTATGAGAGACCAATCTTTTTTACATACAAATAGGACTGAAGCACCCCCAAGGAGAAACACTAGGTCTTATGAAACATTTTTCTATCAAGCATTTATATTCCTCCTTCAATTCTTTCAACTCGGGGGTGGGTGGAGGAGGCATCCTGTAAGGTGGAAGTGAGATAGGTTAGGTATCGAGGAGAACATCAACCCAAAGTCAATCTCCCTATCATGAGGGACTGCAAGTAGATCCTCACGGAATACCTCGGAAACTCATTTATAATCAAAACTGACTCTAGAGCAGAAGGTTCAACATCATCAAACTTAACTCGCACGAGATGGTAAATACAACCTTAGAAATTAGCTTTCTGGCTCTAAGATAAGAGATAAACTTTCCCTTAGGTGCAACAGAACTCCCTTTCTACTCTAAGAGTGGTTCATTGGAGAATTCAAACTTAACAATCTGAGTTCTACAATCAATAGAGGCATAGTAGGCATGAAGCCAATACATGCCAAGGATTACATCAAAATCCACTATCTCCAACTCTACATAGTCAGCTAAGGTATCTCTATGATGGATAGATACAACACAATCTCTATATACTCCTTTAGCTAGGATAGACTCACCAGTAGGAGTGAGAACAGAAAAAGGTTCAGGTAAACACTCTGGAAGAATCCCAAACTTACTAGCCGCATAGGGAGTTACAAAAGATATAGTGGCACTGGGGTCAGGCAATGCATAACAGTCAAAAGTAAAGACACGGAGCATACCCATAATAACATCTGGTGCGGCCACTTGATCCTTATGATTATCTATGGAATAAAGACGGTTTGTCCCACCTGCTATACCAGTAGTGGTACCCTTATGATGACTACCACCTGTGGAGGCTACGGAAGACTATGCTTTATTGCTTTCCTTACCTCGTCTTCTGCTTGGGCACTCATTTTGGAAGTGACCAACCTATCTGCATATGTAACAAATATTTATACCGACACGACATTCACCCTGATGAATTTTTTCTCACTTTCCACAAGGTGGCTTTCCCCTTGAACCTTGGGTTACACTTACCTGGGACTAAGAGCCCTGATCCTTAAAATTCTGGTGACTATAAAAATTCTGATTCAGATCATACCTATTCTGTTGGACTGGAAACTACCTACAAAGGGTGTATAGTGAGTAGATCTCTTCTGAAAGTAAGACCTGTCCCCCTTATCTTACTTATGCTGGTTAGACTCGTACCTAGTTTACTTGGCTTTCTAGCTTAAGTGCTCTTTCTGCCTTTCTTATTATCCTTCTTAGTTTTCTAAGATAAACCATGAGTTTGAAAATGTCCATGCCTAGAATCAGTAATGCTGGCTTGCATTCCCTCTTCGCATGTCTGCCCAACTTAGACATAAACTTTCTTATATTTTCCCTCATGTCTTGGACCATCTCTGGAGCATACCTAGACAGCTTTTGAGGTTGTACTCCTTGACGGTCATCCCTTCCTCTTTCAAGTTCACAAACTCTTCAATATTTATTTCCCTCAACTCTTGGGGAAAGAAGTAATCGAGGAAAGATCTTCACCTCGACCATCCTCTCACTGGTTGTACATTAGGCCCATAATACAATCCAGATAAGGAAGATGTTATGGCTGATCTAATAGATAAGGCCAAGAGGGAGTTGGTGAAGGATACATATTATTTGACAAGCTTGCTCCTTCGGACATTCAAAGTTTTCTTAGGTTGACTGTTATTGTAGAAGGGTTATTGAATATTTCTCATATATTGAATCTCCATTGACCTAGTTGACTCAAAAAAGATGGCTTGGATGGGTTGGTGGTGTATGGTGATGCTTCTCGGCTTGGGTTGGGTTGTTTATTTATGCAACATGGTAAGGTGATAGCTTATGCATCAAGGATAAAGAGAGAGCATGAGTGTAATTACTTGACTTGTGATCTTGAGTTAGTAGCAGTGATATTTACCTTGATGATTTGGGAACACTATTTGTATAGGGTGCATGTTGATGTTTTGATCAATCACAAGAGTTTGCAATATGTGTTCACTCAAAGGGATCTTAACTTGAGGCAAAGGAGATGGTTGGAGCTCCTTAAGGATTATGATATGAGTGTACAATATCATCTCATCCAGGAAAATATTATAGTCGATGCTCTTAGTAGGATATCTATGGGAAGTGTAGCTCATGTTGATGAAGGGAAGAAAGAGTTGGAAAAATATGTTCACTGTTTGGCTAGATTTGGTGTCAGCTAGGTTGGCCAACTCTAATAATGGTGATATTTATGTTCAAGGTAGGGTCAGATATTCTATGGTTGCTGGTGTCAAATCTAAGCAAAATCTAGATTCTTCGTTGGTTGAGTTAAAAAAGTTGGTTTCCAAAAAGAAGATAGAGGTCTTCTCCCTAGGGAGAGACAGTGTGCTTTGCATCAAGATCAGTTATGTGTTCAAAATGTGGATAATCTGAGGGTGTCCATGAGTGAAGCCCATAAGTCTCATTATTCTATTTATCTGGGATCTACCAAATTGTATCGAGACTTGAGGGAAGTGTATTGGTGGCATGGTACTAAGAAAGACAATGCCAAGTTATATATTTGGGAGTTGGTTAGGCTGGGTGGTGTGTCTACTTTTTATTATATCAGATTATGGTACCCAACTTACTTCTAACTCTTGGAAATCATCTCAAAAAAAGGCTTGGCACTAAGGTGAAGTTAAGTACAACTTTTCATCCTCTATATTTTGGGCAAGCCAAGAGGACAATTCAAACTTTGAGGACATGTTAAGATCTTGTGTGTTGGAATTCAAGGTTGAGTAGGGTGATCATCTATCACTTATTGAGTTATTTTACAACAATAGCTTTCTTGCTAGCATTGGTGTAGCACCATTTGAGGCTTTATATGATTAAAGAAATAGATCTCTGGTTGGGTGGTTTGAGTTATATGAAATGACTTTTATAGGCCTGAACTTAGTATTGGAGGCTATGGAAAGGTGAAACCAATTAAGGAAAGGTTGAGGATGGTTCAAAGTCAACAAAAGTCCTATTTAGATGTTAGGAAGAGGGATCTTGAGCTGCATATTGGTGATTAGGTGTATGTGAAGGTCTCACTTATAAAGGATGTAATGGGTTTTGAAAAGAAGGTCAAGTGAGTCCCTAGAATGTAGGTCCTTATGAGACGGTTGAGCAGATCCAAAATGTGGTGTATAGATTGGATTTGCCTTTAGATTTGAGTTCTATTAACCCAGTTTTCCATTTGTCTATATTGAGGAACTTCGTTGGTGATCCTAGTGCTATTGTGCCTTTGGAAGGTGTTGAGGCTGAGGAGTACTTGTCTTGTGAGGAAGTTTTGATTGAGATTTTAGATAGAAAAGTGAAGCAATTTTGTAATGAGGTTGTGGCTCGGTTAAGGTATTTTGGAGAAATCATCATGTGGAGAGTGCTACATAGGAGACAGAGTTGGACATGATGAAACGATATCCCCATCTACTCAAATTTAAGGTACTAGGTTCTTTCTTTTCTAAGTGGTCCTAATTCTTTCAGTCTTGAGTTTCATGCCATGACATGCATAGATGTGCATGAAAATGATTTTAGATGTTTTGAATGATTTGAATATGTTTTGATATGAGTTTTAAACTCTTAATGATTTTCAAGTGATGAAATACACATTGTATCTTGTGTTTGAATGTTTCATGCTCTAAGTCAAGCCTTGTTTTAGCACATTCGAGGATGAATGCTCCCACGGCAGAGATGATGTAAGGACCCGGACTATGTATGACCATAATAGAGCATGAAAATTTGGGTTTTGAAAAAGTTTTAGAACAAGGTGACGCTTCATTAAAGCCTTCACGGTCTGTATGGTGCTTTACAAACTGTGTGGAGCCTCCTTGGAGTTGCCTTTTGTCCCCGTTTGTCATGACCCAAGCCTAGGGCCTAGTTGTGACACAACGAATGGGAACACAAAGGGACCCCAAACAAGGCTCTTAGCATATCATTTACACATCCTTGGTCACAGAAGCAAAGTAAACAACAATAAGAGAGTATATATAAGGATAAAGGGACTAAAGGAACTCTTTAATAGCATAAATCATCAATAGAGTCCAAGCTCAAAGCATAATTACATAACTTGTCTAACAAAACCTCTAACATAGATTGGGCAGCGGTCAAGACACTTTTCAGGCTCATCAGTTTAGTATCAAGTCCAACATAAGAAATAACAAAAGTAGGAATGCAAAGCTAGTGTCCCCAAACTAGAGGACTCGCCGATAGTTATTGTTCATGATGACCAACTTGCCACGGGGAGGATGATCGTGAGGGGCTTCAATTCCTAAATGGTAACATAATGTATGCATAAAGTATGCATTAATATATTTGATTGTACTAAATATGTAGGATGCAATGCAACAAGAGATGGGCAACATACTCAAAATACGTATACATAAGCAAGAGATAGTATTTAGAGACATGGTATGCATGATCAATTCTTGAAGTAAAACATACTTGTATAGAATATAATATATGTGTAGGAAGAGACCATCATCATAGACCAAGCAAACTAGTACTTGTAAACAAAGGATACCACCCCTTTGGAAGGCGATTGAGGTATCTACCCCTCAACGTGGTAGTATGGGCTTACTACCTCCTAACAAGGTGATTGAGGTATCTACCTCTCAATTAGTAGTATGGATTTACCACCCCCGGACAAGGCGATTGAGTTATCTACCCCTCAATTAGTAGTATGGGCTTACAAATCCCGACAAGGCGATTGAGATATATACCCTTCAACGTAGTAGTACGAGCATAACACCCCCACAACAAGGTGTGGTCGACTTGCAACATTGTAGATGCTTTTCAAGAAATCCACATATACATACATTCCTTTCATCATCATAAAGTTACTAAGCTCATAAGACATGCAATAGATAATCAATAACTCAAGAATCTTTAACCAGACATTTCATCAAATACTTGGCGGGTGTGTATTGCTAGTTCAACATTATGCAATTCAAGAGAGAAATCATGTGAGAAAACTCAATGTAAATCAATCAACCAATACTTGGTAACACCCTCAAGCAAGATACATTGAAACCCCTAATCAAATCTCATAATAGATTATAGATTCATAACTCAAAACATGGTAAAATAGTCACATCTTATGAAATCCTAACATAATTTATAATCAAGTACATAATGAGTAACATCCATAAGTAAATCAACTTAGAAATATACAATTTTCATAGAAATAAAGGTTAAAGGACCTAATGCTTGAAAACCACATACCTCAACTTTGGAGATTTTCTTAATGAAGATTTGAATGAGACCTTGAAGCTTGAAGGAATTCCTTGTGATCTGGAATGAGTTGGGGACACTTGATTTTGAATGGAATATTTGGTTAAGTGCTTGAGAGGGTTTTAGGGAATGTCTTAAATGATATGGGGCTGAAAAATTACTAAGTATAGGTAGTTTTATGCATAGGAAGGCTTAGGCCCAATACCCCAAGGTTTTGGACCGAATTGGAAAAACTGGCGATAAAAATGTATAGGTTTGTACCCTAGCCACGTAGCGCCAAGGGCGTGGATCGATTTTATTTTTCATAAATTTTAAAAAATCAAATTTTTATACGGTTGCTCTATGATCAGGGTTATACCCATTTCTCACTCAATTTTTTCTTTGATCACGAATATAAAGTTTGAACTTTTGATATCATATGGATTTTGAGATATACAAAAATTATGATTGTGGGCATTTTCGAGGCACATTTTTGGGCACTTGTAGGAGAGTTTCACCCTTGGACTTATGTGGGGTGTGAGGCCTTGGTGTGGAGTTTAAGACCAAGGCATATCACACTTTGACCCCGCACAGACCCTGTGGTGGACTATATTGTAGCCTTCGTCTTGAGACTCCACAGTTTTGAGCCTAAGTATATTGATACGACCATGTATATGGTCCGTTTTGGGTGGTACAACCTGTATGCCCTCCCATTTGGGTTCGTGAGTGAAAACTTTCTAAGTATTAGATCACTATCTTAGAACTTTGTTGTGAAGAATTTTTTAAGTGAAGTGGTTTGGAGGAGTACACGGTTCGTATAGCTTGGTATGGATCATGAGACCAATCTTTGGGTACTTTCCTCGAATTTTTCTAAGTATGAAATCTTCAATCTCAAGCTAATTTCTGCGCAAGCTTAATTATGTGGTTTAATGTCATCATGGATCTTCTTCATCAAGCTAAGTTCAAAGGAATTCGATTGGCTAAGCTTTTCACAAGAACTGATTAAAGGATCAACTTTACATGGTCATATCTCTTACCACAAAATGAACTGGGTGGCCTACAACCTATCAAATTGAATCTTTTTAAATAAACTTTCCAACATATTTGGTTTCCCCTTATGATGAGTTTGGATCAAGAAGTTATGCCTGTCTTTGTAAGGCCCATCTGTGAGGTATTTTTTGAGATTTGACTAAGTGAGATCTCATGAAAGGGTTTGACGGTCTATGAAAGCTTGTATGGACTATGAGGCCTCCTTAAGGGACCCCTAGAAAGAAATGTTATTTTGCTTCATAATGTTTTTTTGTTTTTGTAATTGTGGCTTCTCCTAGGGGTCTTTTATAACTTTCTATACTATCTTAAGACCTCCAAATGACCTAAAATCCATTTCTCTCATTCATATTCATTCCTGCACTTAGAATTATATTCAAACTCTCTCTTAAGAACTCGTTAAGGTGAACATTGAAGTATTTGCTTAAAGCTTAAGGAGCGGGGTCTCCTCTTCATCAAATTTCTTCTTGAATCTTCTTCATTAGCTAAGCTATGTGGGTTTGATTCTTGGTCCCCTTCAACCAAGAAGACCCAAACTCTTTTACACTCAATTTCATGGAATTTTAGTTCACTTTAGATGTGGGTTTGAGGAATTATGATTTAATACATTCAATTGAAGTATGGGATATGCCTATTTTTTAACTTTAAAGTGATTCAAGCCCTAATATGAGGAATTGCATTAATGTTATGAAGTTATTTATGTGCATGTCCCCTTTAAAGTTTGATTTGTGCATGCGTAGCCTATATTATTATTTAAATGTGAATTTTATTTATATTTTACTTGAAATTTAATAATGTATTATTGATTTAAGTTTGAGTCTTTGTTACCCCTGCTATTCCCATCTCATTCATGGCATATGCACACATGACTGTTTTTGTGAAGTTTATGAAGTGGGCCAAGACCCAACTATGTTTATGTATATGATTTTGGTAAGATTAAGGTTATGACAAGAATATGATCACATAAATGTCTAAGATTATGGCTCTTTGAGAAATTATCGCTGCTTACACCACTATATTTATGGAGCATCGATTAAGGTTGAAGCAGGATGGACTATCCCTAAGAGTCCATACTCATTTCTGTAGAAATTTCTCGAAAGGAGCTATTACTATGCATGAAATGTATTCATGAAGAATTTTTTGGCGTTTTAGCATGTTATACATGAATATGAAGAATGTCATTTGGCCTTTAGGCCTAAGAATGCATGTAAATGATTTGAAAGTTTTATGCCTCTTTTACAAGTACATATATATATGTAATCTAGTGGAATGATGACCGACCATGACGAGGACCTTAAGATTGAAGCTCCTCACGTTAGTTGAGGCATGATCTGTTAGAGATGAATCTCATTGTCGCATAACTATGTGCCTAACATAGGTATATATTTATGCCCCAAGGGAAAGAAGGAGAAGAATGTTAAGGATCTACCTTTAGTAAGTAGGTCCACTCTTTATCCATTGTGGGATAGATGGTAGAGTTCGAAGTTATAGCTTACTTGGTCTTATGTCGGTTACGATCCCATCCTTATTATATATGTAGTATTTTTACATCCATGCAACATGCATCTCATGGTATATTGATATAAACTATTCACTTGATATATGGTTCTTTCTATATATGTGCCCTTATCATCTAACATTGAATGCACATTTACTTAGTTCATATACATTGTATGCCCGCATACTTAGTACATTAAAGCATACTAATACATACTTTTTTGCTACATAATCTAAACATGTTGGAACTAGAGACTAACTTCATCCACTGTTTGACGACTAGATCAAATTTGACACATTTGTTGTGGTGAGTCCTATCTTTTATGAACAACCCACCATTCCTCTACTTATTTTGCTTCCGTTTATATTATTTACTTTGAGTGTTAGCACGAGACATGTCTTGACCCCCATCCCATTGTATGATTAGAGACATTGTTGGACATCTTGTAGACTCTTGTCAGATCTATATATTATATGTTGTATTTGGAGCTTATGGTTATAGTTACCTATGAGATATGGATATTATGGATTGATTGTTAGAATTATGATATGTATGTATGTTTGATGTGGAAATATGGAAGATCCTAAGTCCGGTATTGCCCCCATAGAGTGAGTCATCTTTTTCTGCCTCTTTATTCCTATGTGCTATGTGCTATATAAATCCATGTTAAATTTCATTCGCTATGACATCCTCATAGCGCGAGTCCTTCTTTTTGTCCCTTAGATTTATGTGTTTACTATTTCATGTATGCTTCCGAACTGATAATATATGGATAGATGCTATGAGGTTTGTTTGGGGACTTTCGAATTCTCATTCGCCATCTCACTCCTAGACCATAGGTCCTGGTCGTGACATATTTATTTTCTTTAACATCATGCTAAGTCAAACTATGTCATATTTTTTAAAACGGAGGAAGTTAAAGATATTGTATTTAAATGGTAGAGGGCAAATTATGTTGTTAAGATTATGACACTATAAAATATGGCTCCTAATTTCATTTTATGGCAACTTTAGGAGAATACTCATTATTAGTCATGGTTGTGGGATGATTATGTTATAGCATGATGTTAAAAGAGAATAGAAACCTCTACTACTTGTCAGCTGATAGATATTCTTGATTAAGGATTTACCTAACAGTTGGTGTATATTAGTGAAATTCTTTGAAGCTTACACCCCCCTCTTTTGACTCTAAAGTGGTGAAGTTGAATACTCCCGATGAATGTGTACTACCCCTAAGCACCCTAGCTTAATATTGGATAAAAACGTAATATCTTAAGTCGCTTAAGCTGAGTCCAAGCTGGAGAATTAGAATGGATTACAAAATAAGAATAAAAATAGTTTCGATGAAATTTTTTGCCATGAAATTGAAAAAATAATTTTTCGTAACAAAATAGCTAAACTAGAAGAGTACGCAATAGGTCCACATTACAGATCTTCCCTAACATAGTTTATTTTACATTTTTATTCATAAAATGCAAATGTGATTTACATTTTGTTCATAAAATGTATTCCCTGAATGTGATTTATGCTTTTATTAATAAAACATTGTAAACAATGCATTTATGTGTTTCCAAAGAAAAAATAAACTAAATTGGAACAAGCACGCATTGTGGACATGCTTAATCTTAGTATCATTTTTTAATTTTTATTGAGGGGTATTATGATATTTTCCGAGCCCTCATATAATCAATCCATGTCATTTTGAGACCAGATCGACCCTATATCAGTTCCTAATGTTATTTTCCTCACATTTAACTCTAAAGAATTGTGGATTGGGAGAAAAGGAGAAGCTAAGGTTAAATTACAAGTTTCAAAATTCGTATTGTAATTTCTCATTCAAGGTATGTAAGGCTAACATAACGTTAGACGAAATTTGTCAACATACCACTTCATTTTTGTTGATTCAAGTAGAGTTGAGTTTGAGTTTCAAATTCCTTAAACTTTATTTTTGAGTTATCTATTGTTTTATTGAGTTTCTTGTATGTAAATATGTATTGATGATGTTCATGAGTTAAGCATTAAATTTGGATACATGTTTATGTCTTCATTCACATGAACCCTAGTTGATGATTATATTTGATTTTATGCATAAATTGGGTTAATTAAAATTATGATTGAGATTATTGTTATTTCTATACTTTAGTTCATGAGATTATCATTCATGGTTATATTCTTGTGAACCTTAATTGAGTCAATGATCATGGGTTTTACTATGAATTATTTTGAATTGAGATATGTAGTTGTTTTTGTGTGTTAAATAAAGATAATTTTTTATTAATCTGAAACATATCTTACTGAGTCTAAATGACCATGAGGTTTTGAGAATAAACAATGATTTAAGAAAGAGTCATGATGAGATATGAATAACTTTTAAATTATATTTTAAATGAATGTACATGATGCCTTAAAAAAGGGTTTTGATGAGTTTTAAAAGAGATTGAAAGTATATTTCTTTTGTTTTTAAAAGAAAGATTTGATAATTGAGATGAGATTGAACTGATGATATGTTTTTGAATAATTTACTCATTTAATAGAGATGAGCATAATGATTTAATTTTGAGAGTACTATTACGCACCAATTTAGATAAGAGAATAAATGACTCATATTCCATAAACTACTTAGCCAATGTAGTAGATGATTAAGATGTTAAAGTCGGATATTTCCTCACATATCCCAAAAGAGGATTAATTGATTGCAAATCAAATGATAGTGATCATCCTTGACCTTAGCAAGGTATTAGATTGCTAATATCGTAACTCACTCATACAATTATGATTAGAGTACCTCCCATTTAATAAATGGGTTGATAGGGTTGAGTTGTATATAATTGAATCAATTTTCAAATCTTGATTTCATTCTTAAATTTGCATGTTTCACTGAGTTGAGTTGATGATTTACTTGTGTCTCTTGAGTTGAGTATCTTTAATTATACCCTTTCTATTTTATCCATTTTACATACCATGCAATTCATATGCTGATACTATTTAGCGTTATATTATTTTATGATATAGATATATGTGTTAGACATTATTAACAGACGCTCCCATGAAGATCTATTTCGTTGCTAATGGTGGTGAGACCTCCTTGCTTCTAGAGGAATCTTATGTATTGCTTTTGAGTAGTTCTTAGAAATCTGATACTCTCATATTAGATTTCTCGAATAAATCATGATTATAAATTTTTGCACCAAGTTCTTCCAAGGATTCTTTCATATTATTATTGAGAGTGATGACGATAATAGTAGATAATTCATGATAGATGGGAGAAGGTGAGTATTCCTTGTGGTGATAGTTGTGGTGCATCGAGGATCTAGAAGTGTGGAGGAGGACTGAAATGAGATTGTGGTCTATAATTGATAGGTGAAAGTATATTAGTGTGACTTTGAGTAGTAGCTCATGCAATAATTGATGTAAAGATATTAAAGTAGGTTGACAATTCTTAGTGTTGTTAACTTGAAAGAAATGATAAAGTAGATAAAGTGACAGGATTGAATGTTTGGTTGTCATTATAAGAGCTATTGCAATAGGCTATTGATGACTTCTTGGTATGGATTTTGAGTAAGTGTACTAGAGGGATAAGAAGGAATAATATTATTCGAATGGTAATTCTTACAATGTATAAAACATAAATCGCATGATTTAAATGTGTATAAGTATGTTCATCTTATAGGTAGCATCGTGTGACACTGAGTTAGGCTTGAACTTGGAAAGAGTATGTAGTTAGATTTTAGCTTTGGTGGG